>JAIUZE010015723.1:0-18341 GCA_022085475.1 Heliosperma pusillum | reverse complement strand
TGACTTAAAAGTCAAGAAAAAGTTTATGACGACTTACAAGTCAAGAAAAGTCGATGACGACTTTAAAAAGTCAAGGAAAAGTCAAAGACGACTAAAAAGTCAAGAAAAGTCAAAGATGACTAAAAACGGCCTTTTCATGGAATCCCTAAAAAATTCCAAATACGAACGCGGAATTTCAAAATAAGACTCGGAACAAAAATTCCTATTTTAAAAACTTAAGTTCTACTGAAAAGTGTTAGTAAATATTTTTACTAGAAAAATTGGGTAATTTTCGGGTTGTTACAATCACCCCTCCTTTTAAAAAGTTTCGCCCTCGAAACTTAGAAGAAGGACGTAACATATATGTAGGTCTATTTCCAAAACTGTTAAAATATACTTGTAATAAAATATAGAATCCTATCTACGGAACGGCAGGTTCTCGTCAGCAATCAAGAATATCGATAGAAGAACGAAATTTTCGAAAGATTAAATCGAATAGAAAGAAGAAAGAAAGAAGGAAATTTACCTCAAGCAAAGAGCTCGGGATATTTAGCTAACATTTTAGCTTCGGGTTCCCAAGTTTCTGATTCGACGTTTCCACAACGCCAAAGGACACGAACTAAGGGCACCACCTTGTTTCGGAGTTGTTTGTTAGCCCTTTCAAGTATACGAATCGGCCTTTCTTCCAAAGCCAAATGAGGTTCCAAGTCCAACACCTCTTCTTGAATAATATGACTCGGATCACTGATATACTTCTCAATTGAGAAACATTAAACACATCCAGAACTTTACCACGTCGGAGGTAATTCCAACGATAAGCAACAGGGACCAATCTCTCTTAAGCAAACCGAAACGGTCCAAATATTTAGGATCAAACTTTCCCTTCACCCAAAACAGTTACTCCTCAGCGGGACACCTAAGGAATACTCGGTCATATCAACATCAAATTCAAGTTGGTCGACGACGGAAATCGGCTAGGATCTGCTATCTTGAGCGCTTCATGCGCTCACGAATGACTTGAACTTGATCAATCGTTTCCGTCACAATGTCGGGATCAACATATGATATCCTGGAACTGATCCAACAAACGGAATACGGCACTTTCCTACCGTATACGCTCGACGGTGCCATCTTGATTAGAAGCATGGTAAATGTTGTTATAAGTAAATTCAACCAGAGGCAAACACTTCTCCAAGAAGACGGGAAAGTTAAGGCCCAAGCCCGGAGAAGATCTCCAAAGTTTGGATAGTCCTCTCGGTTTGAAATATCAGTAGCGGACATGAAAAGCTGGTGCTCATCAACAATTTACTACCCATGGCTTCTTGCAAAGCCGTCCAGAATCGGGAACTGAATCTCGGATCACGATCTGAAACTATATCCTTAGGCACTCCATGGTAGCGTACTATCTCTTTCACATAGGCACCAGCTAAGACCTCTATATTCCAAGTTTCTTTGATAGGCACGAATCTGGCACACTTGGTTAGACGATCTACAATAACCCAGATGGCATTCTTTCCACTAGAAGTACTAGGTAAAGCCATCACGAAGTCCATAGAAATAGACTCCCATTTCAAAAGAGGAATTTCCAAAGGTTGTAACAAACTTCCGGGTCTTTGATGTTCGATCTTCACCTTCTGACAAGTAAGACATTTACTAACATACTCCTTTACTTCAATCTTCATCCTAGGCCACCAAAACTGTGGTCTCAAATCCTTATACATTTTGTCACCACCCGGATGAATAGAATAAGGAGAAAGGTGAGCTTCATCAAGTATTCTCTTTCTCAACTCGGCACTTCTCGGAACATACATTCTACCATAGTAACGAAGGTAGCCATCATTATCCACCACACAATCCTTAGCTTGCCCAAGTAAGATTTTTGCTCGTATGGCTATGAAAGTAGCATCCTCCGGTAGATGAGTACGAATCTCTCGATAGAAATCAGGTTCCGCAGTCAAAGCACCAAGATAATCGAATCCTTTCCCAACAAACTGTATCTTAAGCTTCTGAAATTCTGTTACCAGTTCATCGGGTAAAGTACTAAGAGCATTCAATGAATGACTAGTCTTTCTACTCAATGCATCTGCCACAACAGTTGCCTTTCCTTCATGGTAAATCAACTCGGCATCATAATCATTCACTAACTCTAACCATCTTCTCTGTCTCATATTCAACTCCTTCTGAGTAAAGATGAACCTCAAGCTTTTATGATCGGTATAGATTCGACAACGAACTCCAATAAGATAGTGTCTCCAAGTTTTCAATGCATGCACCACAACTGCTAACTCAAGATCATGAGTCGGGTAGTTCACTTCATGAACCCTGAGTTGTCGAGAAGCATATGCAATGACTTTTCTATTCTGCATTAAGACACATCCCAAACCATGCTTAGAAGCATCACAATAGACATCATAATCAGCTTCATCATCTGGTAAAGTCAACACCGGTGCGGTAGTCAATCTCTTCTTTAATTCCAAGAAGGCATTTTCACATTCATCGGTCCAGATATACTTTGCTTCCTTCTTTAGCAATTGAGTCATCGGTCTTGCTAACTTAGAGAAATCTTTCACAAACCGACGGTAATAACCCGCTAAACCAAGGAAACTCCGAATCTCGGACACATTTTTCGGACTCTTCCATTCCACCACGGCCTCAATCTTAGCTGGATCGACCATAACACCGTCTTTTGAAATGACATGACCAAGGAAAGATACCTCGGGCAACCAGAATTCACATTTAGAGAACTTAGCATACCATTTTTGGCGTCGAAGAACACCCAAAATGGTTCGGAGGTGATCAGCATGTTCTTCCTTAGATTTAGAAAAGATCAAAATATCATCAATGAATACTACAACACATTTATCGAGGTACTCGCTGAAGGTACGATTCATCTGATCCATGAATATTGCTGGAGCGTTAGTCAAACCGAATGGCATCACTTTAAATTCGAAATGACCATACCTCGAGCTAAAAGCAGTCTTGGGAATATCTGCTTCACGAACGGGAATTTGATGATAACCCGATCTAAGATCAATCTTTGAAAAAGTTGAAGCACCACGTAACTGGTCAAAGAGATCATCAATACGCGGAAGTGGATATTTATTTTTGATTGTGACACGGTTCAACTCACGATAATCAATGCACAGTCGCATAGAACCGTCTTTCTTTTTGACAAAGAGCACGGGCACACCCCAAGGAGATGCACTAGGCCTAATGAAGCCTTTCGCGATCATATCATCAAGTTGAACTCTCAACTCTTTCAATTCGGTAGGTGCCATGCGATATGGAGCTTTCGCAATAGGACCAGTTCCAGGAACTAGTTCAATAGAGAACTCAACATCTCTTTCAGGTGGAATTCCTGGTAATTCATCGAGAAATACATCTGGAAATTCTTGAACAATTGGCACATCTTCCAATGAAGGCAAAGACGAAGTGGTAGAAGTAGTCACAACACATAAGAAAGCTTTGTAACCTTTCTTGATAGCTTTTACCATCTTCATAGCCGAAACAAGTTTCACAGTGGTCTGTTTTCGAACCCCTTGATAGGATACACGGGTACCTAAAGGGCTTTTGAGAATAATCTTCTGGTCACGGCATTCAAATCGAGCATGATATGTAGATAACCAATCCATGCCCAGAATGATATCAAATTCTTCAAGAGGGAACCGAAGGAGATTAGCCGGAAAAGTAGATCCGTTTATTGATATAGGAATGTCCGAATGAACATAAGAGCATGAAAACACATCTCCGGACGGTAAAGATATAGGAGTACTTTCTCCAATTGAAGCTTTGAGAGGTAATTTATCGGATAGTCTCATCGAAATAAAGGACAAAGAAGCTCCCGTATCAAATAAAATTAAACACGGTATTTCATAAATTGAAAACATACCAGTCACAATGTCTGGTTGAGCATCGGCCTCAGCGCGGCTCATGATGAAAATTCGACCCTTCGGTCTCCCAGAAGTAGCTGGTGTAGAAGCTGTCTTCTTCTTATCAGGACATGATACGGGTAAGGATGCGGGTGACACTAATTCTGGGTCATTGGATCTTGTGACAGCAATGGGTCATTGGGGTTCGGAGTATTCAAGTTCGAAGTCGACTTTCGTGTGCTTGGTTTCTTGCGATGGAATCATTTAGCATTCATTTCCTTGATTAGTCAATAAATGGGATTAATTTCCCTGTTTTCTTGGTTGTTATTTCTGGTTGTTTAATGGGTTTTAATTGCTAGAATTATGTCCTTAATTAGCCAAATTAATTTGTCATTAGTGGCCCTTTTCAATAGCTTTGAACGGTTGTCTGAAAAGGCTATTTATAGTCTTCAATTTTATTGTATTAGCACTTACAGAATTATCATAATCACAAAATTGCTTGTTGGCATTTTTTCTTTGTTAATTGTTCAAACGCATCTTTGAATTTTTAACTTGTTCGATCTCAATAGGTCTTGAGTTCGTTCGCTATTGATAAGTTATAGGTCTAGCTTATCAAATATCGCTTCCGCACAAAAATTCGTATCATAAGTGGTATCAGAGCTTCGTCTCTTGATTTTCCATTAATCGAGACGATCCTTTAACTTCGATTTTACGAAAAACAAACCCACAAAAAAAAAAAAAAATCAGTATACAAAAAAAATGGCTGGAGAACAATTTGATGACGAGTTTTACGATAAGCTTCAAGACTTATTGCGAAACCGGCCTACCGGGAGTCGTAGCGGTGGAAAGACAAAACTGGACGAATTCAAGGTGTCAGAATTACCCGAATTCGCTGGTGGCACCGATCCGGAGGATTACTTGGATTGGGAACGAAAAATCGAACGTATGTTCGACTTCAAAGATCTCAGTGACGAGAAAAGATGCAAATACGCTATCTTGAGGTTGAGTCGCGGTGCGTCATTGTGGTACGAGGGACTCAAGGCCAGACGGTCTCGTGCCGGGAAAGAGAAATTGGCTTCGTGGGAATCATTGAAGGACAAAATGAGAAAAAGGTATGTACCGGTTAATCATCGATAGAGTATTTACAAAAAAATCGCTGACTTAGAACAAGGGAAACTGAGCATAGCCGAGTATATCGACGAGTTTGAAAAATTAATTTTGTTAGGGGAATTAGAGGAAAGTGAGGAGCAAAAGATGACACGTTTTCTTCGTGGACTAAACCGAAATATAGCCCATTCCGTCGAGTTGTACCCATATGCGGATTTCGAAACGTTATGTAAGCTCTGCGTTAAAATTGAGGCCCAAGGAAAGGTTAAAACAGGGGGCCCAACCCGGGATTACAATAGCCCCAACCCATCTCCTAAACCTAATTTTTTTCCTAAATCGACATTCAACCCCAATTCTGTTGTCACCAACAAAAGTACACCAAAAACCTCAGAATCAGGGAAGGAGACAGGGAAAGAGACCAGCCTGTCGAAAGTCCGGTGTTTCAAATGTCAAGGGTTCGGGCATTTTCAGAGTTCTTGTCCTAATAGGAGGATAGTGACATTGAGGGAAGCTAGGGAATTTCGGGATGAATTGACCGAAGAGGAGGAGCGGCTGGGTGATATATTTGATTTTGGTGAGAGGGAGAAACCAGAGGAAGAGGAAGAAGGTTATGAGGCACCGGTGTATGACACGCTACTGGTGCTTCGCTCGCTACAAGTTTAGGCCGAGTCGATGGATACCGATCAGAGGGAGCAATTGTTTCACACCAAATGTCAGGTTAAGGACAAATGGTGTAGTGTGATTATCGACAGCGGTAGTTGCACGAATGTAGCTTCACACGAGATGGTCAAGAAGCTTAGTTTGACGACCGTCGCGCATCCGAAGCCTTATGCGCTTCATTGGCTAAATGATGGAAACAGTGTGAAGGTTACAAAACAGGTCCGGGTGGGTTTGTTAATGGGCGCATATACGGATAGCATACTTTGTGACGTAATTCCGATGGACGCCTGTCATGTCTTATTGGGACGTCCTTGGATGTTTGATAGGGATGTGGTGCATCGAGGGAGAAGCAATGAGTACGACCTGAGGGATAAGGGTAAAAAAATTGTGTTGAAACCAATGTCCTCTCAAGCTGTACGGGCTATGAGTACGAAGAAAAAGACGGCAACGATGTTGGTCAGGGAGCGGGAAATCAGGCAGGCACTCGATCATGGGGAGTTAGTTTATTTACTCGTCGTGGAGAAGTCAACAGGTGAATCAAATTCGAAAACAGGGGAGCCTAATTCGGATGAGGCAGGGTCTGTTTCAGATTTGTTGCTGGAATATCAGGACGTGTTTCCCGACGATTTACCCTCGGGGTTGCCTCCTATCCGAGGTATTGAACACCACATTGACCTTGTTCCCGGAGCCCCGCTACCGAATAAAGCGGCATATCGTTGTAACCCGGAGGAAACCAAGGAATTGCAGAGTCAAATCACTGAGTTGATAAGTCGGGGGTTTGTTCGTGAATCCATGAGTCCTTGCGCGGTACCGGTGTTGCTTGTGCCCAAAAAGGATGGGTCTTGGCGAATGTGCGTCGACTCGCGGTCGGTGAATAATATCACAGTCAAGTACCGGTTTCCCATGCCACGGCTTGGTGACATGTTAGACGAATTACATGGCTCACAAGTGTTCTCGAAAATTGATTTACGGAGCGGGTACCATCAAATCCGTATGCGTGAGGGAGACGAGTGGAAGACCGCTTTTAAGACAAAACACGGTTTGTACGAATGGACCGTCATGCCCTTTGGTCTTACCAATGCACCGAGCACTTTTATGCGGCTGATGAACGAGGTATTAAAACCTTTTTTGGGTAAATTTGTTGTTGTGTATCTGGATGATATTTTGGTATATAGCAAAAGTTTGGTCGATCACTTGCGACATTTGGAACTCCTGTTTGAAGTACTTCGTAGTCAGAAGCTTTTTGGAAAGAAAGAAAAATGCTCTTTTGTGGTGGACAGAGTACTATTCTTAGGTTACGTAGTGTCGAAAGACGGAGTATCCGTGGACCAGTCCAAAGTTGAAGCAATCCGTTCCTGGCCGGCGCCTAAAACAGTCACGGAGGTAAGGTCTTTTCTGGGACTTGCTTCTTTTTATCGTCGCTTTATTCAGAATTTCAGTTCCTTAGCAAGTCCGATGACGGACTGTCTTAAGAAAGGGACGTTCTTGTGGGATGGGGCGGCCCAAAAGTCTTTCGAATTATTGAAAATTAAGCTTTGTGAGGCACCAGTACTAGCTTTACCCGATTTTTCACAACCCTTTGAAGTTGAGTGTGATGCTAGCGGGGTTGGGATAGGGGCGGTTTTAAGACAGGGGAACCGTCCTGTGGCATTTTTCTCAGAAAAATTAGGGGGTGCTCGATTGAAATATTGTACCTACGACAAGGAGTTTTACGCCATCGTTAGGGCCCTCATGTATTGGAGTCATTATTTGCGTCCAAGCCATTTTATTTTACATTCCGATCATGAGTCTTTAAAGTATATCAACGGGCAGCAAAATCTAAGTCCCCGTCATGCTAAATGGGTTGAGTTTTTGCAAGCTTTTCATTTTTCTGCTAAGTATAAAAACGGGAAGTCAAACATTGTAGCAGATGCATTGTCAAGACGATATTCTTTAATTTCCTTGTTGAGTTCGAAATTGCTTGGTTTCAAATTATTGAAGGCTCATTATGAAAATGATATGGATTTTAAGGAATTATTTAGCAAGGGTATGGCAGGGGCTGGTGGTGAGTTCTGTATTCAAGGCGGTTTTTTATTTCGAGGGAACCGTCTCTGTATTCCAAGGCACCCTATTCGAGAACTGCTAGTACGGGAGGCTCATGGGGGCGGTTTGGCTGGTCATTTTGGGGTCGCAAAAACCTTGGAATTATTAAGGGAGCATTTTTTTTGGCCTAAGATGTTCGGGGACGTCACTAAAATTGTAGCGAAATGTGTGACGTGTAAGGTGTCCAAAAGTTCTTTCAAACAGGGACCTTATACACCGTTGCCAGTTCCCGAGAGGCCTTGGGAGGACATTTCTATGGATTTTATTGTTGCCTTGCCTCGAACTCAAAGAGGGAAGGATGCTATCATGGTAGTGGTGGATCGGTTTTCGAAAATGGCACATTTTATTCCGTGTCACAAGGCCGATGACACAGGTAATGTGGCAGATTTGTACTTCAGAGAGATAGTACGTTTACATGGCATCCTTAAAACTATCGTTTCCGATCGAGACTCCAAGTTTTTGAGCTATTTTTGGAATACGTTGTGGAGGAAAGTGGGTACTAAACTTTTGTTTAGCACCTCGCACCATCCGCAAACGGATGGACAAACGGAGGTTACTAATCGAACTCTGGGAACTCTGTTACGGGGCTTGGTAAGTAAGACCCAAAAAGATTGGGACATTAAGCTCGCTCATGCTGAGTTCGCTTATAATCGCTCTTATGCTTATGCTACAGGTCAGTCCCCCTTTGAAATTGTTTATGGGCTGAACCCGCATATTCCTCTGGATCTACTTCCCATGCCGGCAGGTGAGCTAGTCCATAAAGATGCCGAGTCCAAGCTTAAGGAAATGTTAAAACTACATCAGCAAGTCCATGACCGGATTGTCGAGGTGAATGCTGCTTATCAACGGAAATCCAACAAACACAAAAGCCCGCGTGTCTTCAAGGAAGGTGATCTGGTTTGGGTGAATTTGAGAAAGGAACGGTTTCCGAGTAAACGGAAAAATAAGCTCATGCCTCGAGCCGATGGTCCGTTTAAGGTAATTGCACGTGTCAATGATAATGCGTATAAGATCGAGTTACCCGGAGAATACGGGGTGCATGCCACTTTCAATGTGGGTGACTTATCACCATATTTCGATGATGATGGCCTTACGGAATTGAGGTCAATTCCTTTCAAAGGGGGAGGAGATGATACGGGTAAGGATGCGGGTGACACTAATTCTGGGTCATTGGGTCTTGTGACAGCAATGGGTCATTGGGGTTTGGAGTATTCAAGTTCGAAGTCGACTTTCGTGTGCTTGGTTTCTTGCGATGGAATCATTTAGCATTCATTTCCTTGATTAGTCAATAAATGGGATTAATTTCCCTGTTTTCTTGGTTGTTATTTCTGGTTGTTTAATGGGTTTTAATTGCTAGAATTATGTCCTTAATTAGCCAAATTAATTTGTCATTAGTGGCCCTTTTCAATAGCTTTGAACGGTTGTCTGAAAAGGCTATTTATAGTCTTCAATTTTATTGTATTAGCACTTACAGAATTATCATAATCACAAAATTGCTTGTTGGCATTTTTTCTTTGTTAATTGTTCAAACGCGTCTTTGAATTTTTAACTTGTTCGATCTCAATAGGTCTTGAGTTCGTTCGCTATTGATAAGTTATAGGTCTAGCTTGTCAAATATCGCTTCCGCACAAAAATTCGTATCAGGACATACATTAGACTTGTGTCCCGGTTTCTGACAAGTATAGCACACAATTGGCTTGTTGAAACAGCCAATACCGGGATGCATAGGCATCTTGCACCCAAAACAGATACGACCCTTAAGATCGTTGTTGTTGCTCGCGACGAATGGACGGTTACTCTGAGTTGCTTGTCCACTCTGAAAATTCTTCCTCTTGTTTGAGTAAGAGGAGGAAAAGGAAGGTCGAGAAGTAGGATACAACGGTCTCTTACCATAAGCATTAGGAGCAACATACGAGGTACGAGCCTCGTCGGCAATCTCACGAATTGAACTCTCTGCCCATATGGCATCGTTGTAGATAGAGACAAAGGAAGTAGCACCCCTACTGATCTTGCCCTTCACTTGAGGAGAAAGTTTTCCCAGGTAAAAGAATGCCTTGTCTTCCTCCCTTTTAATAAGCCGAGTGGCATAATGAGCCAACCCGTTGAATTTGGTCGTGAACTCCTGAACTGAGAGACTTCCCTGTTTGAAGTCCATGAATTCCTTCAGTTTTTGCTGCCTCAATTCATCAGGGTAGAACCTCGTCTCTATATTGTTGACACCCTCAAATTTGCGGAAAGAAAAAAATTAATTTAAATAAATAACAAAGGGTGTCCTAAATAAAAAGGTTCATTACAAAAGAAAATTTATTATACATAAGAATTATACAAGACGGGAGACATATCTCCCGTATAAATACGGAATGAAAAGAGTATATAATAATATACAATCTAAGAACCGAATATAGGTCCAAGGTAAATACTTCGCTCGCTAGCTCGTCAATGTACCCCAAATATGCATGCACCACCTGTTCGACCGCATTAAATATAAACACGGAAGCCACAGTCAGTGGGGAGTAACTCCGAGTTCTCCCAGCCACGAAATGTCGAGTTTAATTAAACATGAATAACATAAAAAAAGCATTTAATGTAAATACAAAACTTTAACATAGATGATATGCTTTTCATGTTATGAAACAGATAACTAACAAATAACCTAGCATGTGAAAGCTATCATGTGAAACCGATAATAAACTATAACTCGAGGTAGGGAAGCTGGTATGCTAGCTCAGAGGTTCCTCTCAGAAACATGGCCGGGATACACTCAAACCCTAATCAACACGTAATCATGTGAATCAGTTAACAATCGGTAATCCAAACTCTATCAATCCTAGCCGGCTTGCATCTCACCTTCTAGAACTCATAGAATCATACAAACATGGAAGACCAATACTTCTACAAACAGGCATAAGTTCTTAGGGCAGTCAATATAGACTTCTGTAACTGAGATATCCCACGACGGTGGTTAGGGGTAGGATATACTTAATATTAGGCTCAGCGGCACTCTGTAACATGGCCCAAAATACCAAGCAACATCTAGGCCAGCGGTTCACTAATAACATGGCCCAGATCAAAGCACATATTTAGCTCAGAGGTTCCTCTCAGAAACATGTCCAAGATACGACTCAACCCTAAACCTAGACTGCGCAGACACAGAGAAATGCGGAACAACATCGCATCCAAGACCCATGATACAATCACATGAGTACACCCTAAGAAGATCCATCAAAGGGGTTGGCTAGTACTTAAACTGGCTCCATTTTCCAAAGTGGAAACAATGGCAGCCATACCCCGACTTGGATATAAACCCACCAAGCCGGGACACAGAAGCTATCAAGCGGCGAACTATATACTCGTTAAAGACAGTACGGACCTATCAATGTCATGGTCCAAGATACTCATTTAGAATTAGAATGGTCAAGCCGCCATATACTCGTAATTCTCTATGGGTACTTAGTCAACACGACACCAACCATATAATTAAACCGTCACGGGAAAAGCTTCCTATCATGTGACTAATTGCATAAAAATATTCAAATATCATATCGCCTCGTATCTACTAAGGCTCATTCATTCATTCATTAAATAAAACCTTACCTGAAGACAAATCCCCGACCCGAGTCCCGCGACGGGTCATCAGTCAACCGGGGCTGCCTAGATCTTAGTTTGACCAAACCCGTTTGGCCAAACCGGCTAGAAACAGAGTCTTAGCCCTCGAGGCTTGAACATAAGAATCATCATATTCATTACATGTTATTTTATTAAGACTTCTAACATGTGAATTATTATATCATACTAAAAACCCGCTTGACTTAAAGGATATCAAATTAAACTGCGATCTCGTCTTATAATTTCTAACATGTGAGAAATAATAATTTTATGAAAAACCTTTTTAATTAAATATTTTACTTATTAATATTTCCCACTTGCTAAATATTACAAAACACGATAAAATGACAATAACTCAAAAACCGTCACCAGTCCCAAAGTGGGACCCACTGGCTGACTTTTGGGCCGAACCCAACATGGACCTGAATGGGCCCACGGGCCTGTTTGGGCTGTTTTGGGCTGTTTTGGTTTACTTTACTAAAACCGTTTCTAATTATTTCCCGCATGCTTAACATAATTAAAACCCGTCAAAACAATAACCAAACAATCAAACATCGACACAACCACCAAAGACCAACACCGGACCAAATCCAGACCGGGCTGGACCGGCCTGAACCGGTCTGACCAGGCTTGAACCGGCCGGTCTGGTTCGGTTTCCAGCCCCATTTCCGGCCACCCTCCACGGTCCAACACCACCACCCCTCCTAATTAATTCTAACATGATTTTTATTAACAACATCCATTTTTAAACATCCAATTCAACCATCATTCATATAAAAATCATGGTTATAAATAAACCATCATAATATGACAAGAACAACCAACATGACAAAATTCATACCACATAGAAAAATAACAACCAATCATGTTACTAATTAAAAATCATAAGTAACAATAATATGAACTAAAACAAAAGAAACTAAGGTATGTAACATTTATTCGTCGAGTAACTCGGAATTGTTACCTTAGCTAGAAAAATCAATTAGCACCAAAATAAGAAGTATAAACTAAGAAACCCGTCTTCTAATCTTCCCCTAATATATACGAGTCACCAAACTCGTCTTCAAAATCTTCCCCTATAAGAAATGACAAGAAAAACATTATTAGAACTTAAACTTGATTTTCCATAATTAAGTGTTGAAAACGATTTTGTCGGATTTGAAATTAAACCGTACTTGAAGATGGAGAGCGAAGAGGAGATTCTAGAAATATAAGTTAGGACGGATTTAATTAAGAAATGAAGGTTTTATGATGATTTTGCTCAAGAACGACGAAGAACAAATGATGAACGACGAAGAACACGAAGAACGATTAAAGAAAGTGATATTGTGATCTTTATTTGAGTTATTGTAAAATGAAAAGTTGTTGGTGAGTTATGTTGGGTGAGGGAGCCGTGTCTTATAGAGGAAATATGGAGTCGGATTTTGAAATTGTTGTTACGGAATTAACTCGCGTTAAATAATTATATTACGGTAATTGATTAAATATTACGTTAATTAAATTAAAGATCTAGATATTATGTTATATTAATGAAAAGAAATGAAAATATCAAGCCCTATGAGAGGACAAAGGAGACGTGAGAAATGAACACAAATCGGGTCTGTTTTTAAGCGATTGCGGAATTTAAGTTGACAGACCGATAAAGTTACAAATATCTTAGATATTATTATTAGTTTTATCATATTAATTAAAAGATCTAACATGAGTGAAAAATAGGTGACATGGGGCGTGTGAAATGGGTAGGAATCGGGTCTGATTTTGAGCGATTTGCGTAATTTAAACGGACGGATCGATAAAGCTACAAATATCTTAGATCTTTGTATTAGTTTAATCGAAACAATTAAAATATCTCAAGTGAGTGGAAAACGATGACATGGCCGTGTGACTCATGCCAAAGTCGAGTTTCGATTTTTGTTTCGGGATTTACGATGAGTCGGGAATAGTTAAATGACGTTCGGTTAAAACCGTAAAAGTTAATCTTTAAATTCCGAATAAATTCAAAATAATTATATTAAATTATGATAAATCATAATAAATCAAAATAAAAATAAATTAAAAATATATTTTTTTAAATAAAATTTCGGTCTTCAAAATTGCAAGGCGAGTCGGGAAAAGTCAACGAAAGTCAAAGTCGACTTAAAAGTCGGGAAAAGTCAAAGATGACTTAAAAGTTTAAGAAAAGTTTATGACGACTTAAAAGTCAAGAAAAGTCAATGACGACTTTAAAAAGTCAAGAAAAAGTCAAAGACGACTTAAAAGTCAAGAAAAGTCAAAGATGACTGAAAACGGTCTTTTCATGAAATCTCTCAGAAATTCCAAATACGAACGCGGAATTTCAAAATACGACTCGAAACAATAAATTCTATTTTAAAAACTTAAGTTCTACGGAAAAGTGTTAGTAAATATTTTTACTAGAAAAATTGGGTACTTTTCGGGTTGTTACAACTTGGTCCGCAAACCTAGGGGCCTTGAAATATGGGCTTCCAAAAGACAAGACGAGAAAATGAGAAAAACCCGTGCTGAGAGATGACGCAGGCTGCGTCCTACGACGCAGGCTGCGTCGAACGCTGCCAGATTTTCTTCTTTGCTTTCCTTCTTGACTTTCGTTGCCCCCATGGATATTGACCCCGCCTTGACTTCCATTGACCCATTGGGCTTTGTCTTCAAACCTTGGTGATTCATTGTTAGCCCACTTCAAGTTCCGGGTTTTTTGGGTCTCGGGTTTTCGGGTTTGACTTTTATTGACTTTCGGGATTTGACTCTTAAATTTGACTTAAAATACTAAATACTAACACTATTACAAAAACTAAAATTAACATAAAACAAAGCTAATGACCCGTAAAAAGTAGAACGAAAGACTCTAAAAGTTACTACTAGACGCGACATTATTTGACGTTGTCAAACACCCCCACACTTGGACTTTTACTCGTCCCGAGTAAAACTCGAGATTAGCATGAACGACACGAGCCCAACAAAGTGTGTGTGAAGGCATTGACCTCTCTTCCCTCACTACAACCTTCTTATACTCCCTCTTAAACAATCCACCTATGACAAAAACAAAACAAAAAGACTCAATTCTTGTGACACTCTGCTCTCACTCCCCCTCCTTATATCATCCCTCAAGACTAAAGACACGACATGCCACCTACTCCGACTCAAATCAACTCCTCCCTACTTATAGCTCCCAATAAGATAGTATGACCATCTTTGTCTTATCCCAAGGCATAGCGAGATGGTCTTTCTCAACAATCTTCACACAAATCCACTCCTTATATCACCCCCTTATTACTCCACTAATGCAAATCATGGTTACTTGGTTGGCCCCAAACTTCACAATTTGCACAACCAAGCGACCACCAACATAAATCCACCAATTTGGAACAAAGTTTTGTGACTCACAAATAAAAATAAAAGGGTCCTAAACTAGCCTCCTTCCAATTTTCCTCCTTATCACTCCCTTCTTATTCCTCCAAAAATTCTCATCATAGGAAGAATCATGCTCAATTTTTTTCATCTTTTTCATTTTTTCATTTTTTTTTTCTTGAAAATCCCTCATTTTGCCTAAGGTGCCCTTTCGGGTTTTCACCTTAGCTTTTCCTTTCCTCTCATTGGTGGCTCGCAACTCGATTCTTCATTTTGCCCGGAATGCCCTTTCGGGTTTTCATTCCGTCGTCGGCCACCTTCCCAATCTTGCCTAGGTGCCCCCCCTTGTGGGTTTTCACCTAGCCGGGATTTTCAATTTTTCTCTTTTTTTTTCTTCTTTTTTTTTTTTTTTTCCTTCAAAAATAAAGACATAAAAAAAAAAAATTACAATGCATCAAAAACAAACTAACTATGTACAATCTTCTCCCCCACACTTAGAATACACAATGTCCTCATTGTGGAGGAGAAGAAAAAATGTTACCTCATCAATTTCCGAAAGGAGAAGATCCCGAGGCACCTCCTCGGTTTCTCCTCCTATCCCTTGCTTCTCTAATCCGGCTTCTTTGCTCCATGCCTTCATCAAGGGTTGCTTGGGTGTAAGGAAAAGGGTAGCCCGGGTTTTGTTGCATGGACATCCCAAAGAGAGAGCTAGCCAATCCATAAACGTCCTCTTGCGCCACCGCATCTTCATAGGAGTCTTGAAGATAGGTGTGGTGGCGCTCATTTTGAGCGCTAAAGTGGTTCGTAGCTTGCTCTCTCCAAGCATTTTGGGTGGCCCACATATCAT
Source organism: Heliosperma pusillum (assembly GCA_022085475.1). Taxonomy (NCBI): domain Eukaryota; kingdom Viridiplantae; phylum Streptophyta; class Magnoliopsida; order Caryophyllales; family Caryophyllaceae; genus Heliosperma; species Heliosperma pusillum. Next base: position 2,828 of record JAIUZE010015723.1, on the reverse strand, counting down.
TTTGCTCTTTCCCCCTTTGGTCTTGTTGTTCTCTCCAAAGGCGGGCTTCCTCTTGCCCGTCTAGCATCCTCTTCCATTCCTCATTTTGAGCCCTCTCGGCTTCCCCTCTCAATCTCTCCCTCTCCTCCACAACATTATGCCAATCATCCAAACTCTCAAGCCTACCTCCTTGTAAATGTTGCCAAGTGTTTGAGGCATCTACCCTCCCACTAATGTGTGCCAAGACGTCGTTGGTGCTAGCAAAATAGTTAGCCATTTGTTGTTGCCATGGCTCCACGGGTGTGCTAGAACGCCCCTCCGCATCAAACATGGGGGTGTCGGTATCATGGTGGCTTTGGAATGGTGATTGGAAATGGAATGGTGGTGGTTGTTGTTGTTGTTGTTGTTGTTGTTGTTGTTGTTGTTGTTGTTGTTGTTGTTGTTGTTCAAAATTGGTGGTTTGGGAAGGTCCTTGCTCAATTGCAAGGATCTCACTCTCCTCTCTCAAATGCTCACTTCCCTCACCACCCTCTCTCCTTACCCTCCTTTGCCTCAAAGGCACTTCTTCTACCTCCTCCTCTTCCGCACTACTTACCCCCAAACTTTCCTCCCTAGGACAAACAAAATCCCACGCCGCGGGTCCTCTAGGTAAAGGATTGTTTTGAGGTCTAGGCAACTTCATGTAGCTTAGCCCGTCACTTCCCAACCAAACCCCTTTTAAGGGTTGCTCCTTGCTAGCCTTAAACATGTGAACTTCTTCTAGCCCAAGATGGTTGTACCTCGTCAAACCCCTACATATGTTCACCGCTTGACCATTAGGAATGCCCCCCTCATAATGCCTTACCAAGAAAAAAATCACCCCCCCACAATGGATGCTTGCCCTTGCCGATTTTTGCCTATGCTTGATGCAAGCTCTCAAAAAGAAATCGGCCCAAGCTCTCAAAAAGAAATCGGCCCAATCCGGGATCCCTACCCCCTCCGGAAGCATAGTCCACAAACAAAGCCGGATCTTCTCCGGCACTTTGGTGGGTTCTCCCGCGGAGTTGAAAATGGTGGTAAGGAACCTAGTAATTAGGCGGAGTACGGGGGGGGTGATGGCTGACAGTTTGGCATCCTTAGACGGGCCATGGTCATCGGCAATGTTTCCCCACATTTGGTGCATTTTTCCCCTTGGGCACCTAATGTCTACGGGTTGCTTGGTAATTTTTAGGATTTGACGGATTTCGGAAGTTGTGGCATTATGCCAAGTTTGATTCAATCGGAAGCGGTAGGCTTTCTCCTCACCTTCGGGCACATCCAATTCCGACAAGGTGGCTAGAAACTCGTATGCAAAACTCCTATAGGTGTAATCCCAGGAGTTTGGCTCGAGATAAGCCTATAGCCCTACTTTAGCTAGCATGTCCCTTGTCAGATTGAACATGCCTAAGGCATGGAGGGTGGTTGGGCAAAAGAATTTGGTTGCTACAAGAGGGTGAGTGGATATTTGATCCCAAATTTTCTTATATTGAGCTTGCATCCTCTCATAGCCCATAAACACCTCTTCAACCTCGGTGTCGGGCTCACTCACCGCGGCCCTCTTATTTTTTCCCTTGCCAAACAATTGAGAGATTTTTGGTGCCATTTCTGCAAAGATGTAACAAACAACACACTACAACAATAACAAGCAATCACTCGAAAAGTTTTTCGCTCAAGCACTTCAACAAACACTTGGTGTGCAACAATTTCTACACCTCAAAAAGCTAGTGTTTGTTGAATTTCTTTGCCTTACTTAGAAAACTTTATCCAATCCTAACTACACAATCAAGCAAGGGGAAAGGGGAACTCAACCTAAGACTAAAACTAGCCTAATTCGAGCAAAAACTTGAAGATTGATGAAAAAGTCGAGTATGAAGTTATACCTTTGTTTTTCCACAAGATTCAAGTGCCTTGATGATTAGAAGTAGGTAGGAATCCGACAATTAGCCTTAAAAACCCAGCAAAAGACCCGAAAAACGAATTTTAGGGAAAAAATTAGGGTTGTTTAAGACGGATTTTCTGAGTTTTAGGGTGAGTGAGACTGATTTTGGGGTTATTGAGTGTAGAAAAATGATTAGGGAGAAGAATAGGATGGATTTTGATGAAAGTTGTGGAAGATTTGAGTGAGAAAGATGGGTTTTTTGAGGGATTGGGGTGGTTTTGGGGGTGTTTTTCGTGAAAATTGAAAGAAGAAAAGGGGTTTGTATTTTGATGAAGAACACGGGCAAGAATTAGAAAAATAATGAAATCTGCTGACGACGCAGGCTGCGTCATACGACGCAGGCTGCGTCGTGACGACGCAGGCTGCGTCATACGACGCAGGCTGCGTCATACGACGCAGGCTGCGTCGAGCACTGCCGGTTCTTCTTGCCTTTGCACTTAGCCAAAATTTGGCTAAGTGTTCCAAACACCTTCAAACTTGCAATTTCACTTCAATGGCCCATAATAACCTCCAATATCTAAATTCCATCGATTTCCGAACTTTTTATCCGTGGCACGCATCCCGAGGCGGCCAAAAACTCGCAAAACTTCACAAAACCGTTAGTAACTTCAAAAAAAAAAAAAAAAATTTTTGTTTGATGCAATGTCTAACTAACTTAAAACAACTTAAATGCTAAGATTTAACAAAGAAACTTCAAAGAAATATTCACAAGGATAGAGTATGTACAATGTTTTGCCGTTTATTTATAGTCGATGGCTCGACTTAGCTATTTCAAGCTTTTCAACCTTCATAGACCGGGTCTTCAAGCAAGACCTCCTCTTCCCCCTCTCGGGTACATCCTTGGAAGTAGTGCTTGAGACGGTGGCCATTCACTTTGAGGAGCTTTCCATCC
>JAIUZE010015722.1:0-18260 GCA_022085475.1 Heliosperma pusillum | reverse complement strand
ATGCCTGTCACCTACTACTAGGGAGACCTTGGGAGTTTGATAGAAACACCACTCATCAGGGTAGGGATAACACCTATAGTTTCAGGCATGGGGGAAAGAAGGTAACTTTGACACCTCTACCACCCAACCAGAGGAATTATGGGAGTCCCAATGTGCCAGAGGAGGTCAATGGGGTGTTGTTTTTATCAGAAGCAGCTATGATCAAGGAGATGAAGCAAAAACAACCTGTGATCATCTTGCTATCTAAGGAAGTAACAGAAGGGGAAGGTTCCAAGTTGCCAGCAGAGGTTGAACCTTTGATCTTGAGATACAAGGAAGTCTTTCCAAGAGAATTACCAGATGGACTACCACCCCTAAGAGGGATTGAGCACCACATTGATTTGGTCCCAGGTTCTGTACTACCAAATAGACCAGCCTACAGGAGTGACCCAACTGCCACCAAGGAGTTGCAGAAGCAGATTGAGGGGCTTATGAGCAAAGGGTTTGTGAGGGAGTCCCTAAGCCCTTGTGCTGTACCTGCTCTACTAGTGCCCAAGAAGGATGGCACCTGGAGGATGTGCACTGACAGCAGGGCAATCAACAACATTACAGTCAAGTATAGGTTCCCCATTCCAAGGCTAGATGACATGCTTGATGAGCTAAGTGGAGCTCAGGTCTTTTCTAAGAGTGATCTAAGGCAGGGTTACCATCAGGTGAGGCTCAGAGAGGGGGATGAATGGAAGACTGCATTCAAGACAAAACATGGTCTGTATGAATGGCTTGTCATGCCATTTGGACTATCCAATGCACCAAGCACCTTCATGAGACTTATGACAGAAGTGTTGATGCCTTGTTTGGGCAGGTTTGCTGTGGTTTACTTTGATGACATCCTAGTGTATAGTAGCAGCAGAGGGGAACATCTCAGGCACCTTGAAACAATCTTTGGGATCTTAAAGGAGCAGAAGCTGTATGGGAAGCTAGAGAAGTGTACCTTCATGGTTGAGGAGGTTGCATTTCTAGGGTACATTGTGTCAGGAAGAGGAATCTCACTTGATCAGGAGAAGGTTGCAGCCATTCAAACATGGCCTACACCTAGAACCATCACTGAGGTGAGGGGGTTCCATGGGTTGGCTTCATTCTATAGGAGGTTCATCAAGAACTTCAGTTCAGTTGTAGCACCCATCACTGAGTGCTTGAAGAAAGGGGAGTTCCATTGGACTGAGGAGGCCCAACAATCCTTTGAGAGGATCAAGAGGTTGATGTGTGAGACTCCAATCCTTAAACTACCTTACTTTGATCAGCTGTTTGAGGTAGAATGTGATGCTAGTGGGGTTGGCATTGGGGCAGTGTTGATACAAGGGCAAAAGCCAGTTGCTTATTTCAGTGAGAAACTGAATGGTGCCAAGCTCAAGTACGCCACTTATGATAAGGAATTCTATGCCATCATCAGAGCAGTCATGCATTGGGGGCACTACTTGAAGCCAAAGCCTTTTGTTCTGCACTCAGATCATGAGGCATTGAAGTATATCAGTGGCCAACACAAGCTGAATCACAGGCATGCCAAGTGGGTAGAGTTTCTACAATCCTTTACATTCTCTAGTAAGTATAAGGAGGGGAAACATAATGTTGTGGCAGATGCACTGTCAAGGAGGCATTCTTTGTTAGCAGTCATGGAGCAAAGGGTGTTGGGGTTTGAATTTCTGAAAGAATTGTACAAGGAGGACCCTGACTTTGCTGAGGAATGGATCACACAAACTGGAGGAGGAAGGACTCAAGGGGGGAAGTACATGCTGCGGGAGGGGTTCTTGTTCCAAGGAAACAAGCTATGCATTCCAAGGGGTTCTTACAGGGACCTACTCATCAGGGAAGTACACTCAGGAGGACTAGGGGGACACTTTGGGGTTCAAAAGACACTTGAAATACTGCAGGATCAATTCTATTGGCCCAGGATGATAGGGGATGTTCAGGTTGTCCTCAGGAGGTGCTCCACATGTCAACAAGCCAAGAGCTCTTTCCAGACTGGACCTTACACGCCACTACCAGTGCCAAACAAACCTTGGGAGGATGTGAGCATGGACTTTATTGTTGCACTACCCAGAACACAAAGAGGTAAGGATTCTGTAATGGTTGTTGTTGACATGTTTAGCAAGATGGCTCACTTTGTGGCTTGCAAGAAGACTGAGGATGCTGCAAGTGTTGCTGAGCTATACTTGAAGGAGATTGTGAGGCTGCATGGGGTTCCTAAATCAATAGTCGCAGACAGGGATGTTAAGTTCATGAGTTACTTCTGGAAAACACTATGGAGACTATTGAGGACCAGGCTTTTGTTCAGCACTTCTCACCACCCTCAGACTGATGGCCAAACTGAGGTCACAAACAAGACTCTAGGGAGGATCTTGAGGTGTCTGGTAAGCAAGTCCTTGAAGGATTGGGAGTTGAAGCTGGCTCATGCTGAGTTTGCTTTCAACAGAGCACCCTCATCTGCAACAGGTCACAGCCCAGTTGAGGTTGTCTATGGGATTAACCCACTTATGCCACTGGAATTAGCTAATATACCAAGGGAGGAGGTGAACTTTGATGCAAAGAGGAGGGTTGAGCAGATGGTGAAGCTTCATGAGGCAGTCAGAAAGCAGATAGAAAGAGCAAATGAGAGGGACAAGAAACAGTCCAAGGTTCCTAGGTCCAAGAAGGAGTTTGTGCCAGGGGATTTAGTGTGGCTCCACTTGAGGAAGGAGAGGTTCCCAGCTAGGAGGAAGAACAAACTCATGCCTAGGGCTGATGGTCCATTTGAAATCATAGAAAGTGTTGGTCCTAATGCATACAAGGTTGATCTACCAGGAGACTATGGGGTTCATGGCACTTTCAATGTAGGGGATCTCAGTCCATACTATGGGGATTCTGGAGATGAGGAGGCTACAGGCCTGAGGACAAGCCCAATTCAACCAGGGGAGGATGCAGCAGGAGCTGGGGCACAGGGCAGGGCAGAATTCAACACTAGGGACAGGGGGCAGGCCAAGGGGGATCAAGGGGATCAAGGGGTGAGCATTGGCAACCAAGGGGAGGTCTACATGGGTATCCAAGGGTCAATCTGGGGGCAAGGGATGGGTAACAAAAGGGGAAGCTGCAAGCTGAGCAATGTTGGCCAGGACACGAGCCAAGACACGAGCCAAGCAAGCCAAAGACAAGCCCACCAACACCCCACCACAAGATCACAAAAACAGCCTACACCAGTCACTTGGGGAAGGCATAACTACCACCACACTCTGAACCACCAGCTACCACCAAGCCCAGCTAAAACCTTACCCACCTAGGTCCAAAAAAGTCCTAGGGAACCAGTTCCAAAACACAACACAACTACCCTAAAAATCCAAATCAAAACAGCCTACCCAAAGCATAAAGCATAAAGCAGTCTTTCCATTTCTAGCTAAAAACTGAAAGACTATCTCCAAAAGTCTTTCCTTGTCTTCCCTACTATTAGAACTACTGCAGAAGAAGGTCAAGGAGCATTGATGAGCCTCGTCCACAAGTTCCAAGCCAACACCAAGCAACAAGCACAACCTGGAGCATGTCATTGTCAAATGTCTGCATTTTGTCTGTTTATTGTTTTTCTTTTAGCATTAGCAGTCTGTATTTCTAGCCAGTATTTTGTCATCTTTTAATAGTTAATCTTGGCCCTTAGATGATACTCTAGGGTTGTAATCACATCCAGCATTGAGGCCTATATAAGGACCCGTGCTCTTTTGTACAAGGCAGTTGATTATTGAATGAAAAAACTGAGCATTGTTCTCATTTCTAAAATCTTTCCAACTTATGCATTGTCTTGGTTGAAAGTCAGGCCAGATAACTTCCTGTGCTAGGCTGTGGTTGTTGATCTAAGTCTGTGGCAAGTTAAGATATCCCTGTGCATAGACTGTGGGGTGTTTTGCTTGTTGTTTAGTTCAAGTCTGCTTACCTGTGCTTGGCTGTGGTAAGGAGCCTTAACTAGTCTAGTTTGTTGTTTGATTCCCTGTGTTGAGCTGTGGGAGTTGAGTAACATCCATATCCAGTGCTAGATAGGAGTCTAGGGTCCAATTCCTAACACACCCCTATAATATCACTGCACCATGAAGCACGACATCTCTCATATAGGTCTCATCAAGGGTATACCCAAGAGAGATAATATGGTTAGAATAGCTATAAAATCGGTCGAGGTATTCATGGAAAGGCTCATTCTCGCATTGTGGAGGTTGGAAATAGATAGTCATTGAGAGAAAATAAAGCAAACCCTTTGAAAGAAAATATTCCTATTACCTGAAAAGAGTCACTATACTAAAAGGAAAAGGTAAGAAAAATCTCAAGGAACAAGTGTTCCTCGCCACAAAAGAAAAGAAAAAAAAAGAAAAAGACAAGGTAAAACTCTACTAATCACAAATAAACAAAACCGTGCTCCTCGGCAACGGCGCCAAAATTTGACAGGGTTGTCGCGTACCCTAATCAAAGATAAATAACCCAGACTAGGCTAACAACAAATTAATGTAATTAGGGAAGTAAGGGGTCGATCTCGGGGAGACGGGAGATACTTGTGAAAAGATATGATTAGAATTTCAACTTGTATGATTGTCACAATGGTTATTACTAATGCTAGAAAACTAAAACAATAATTAATGACTCAATAAAGAAAACAATCTAGGGAAGTAGGTTCACACATGTAGATTAACATATTGATGAAATTGGATTTAGGATATGCAAATAATTCATTGTGAGTTCGTAAGAATGATGTGTTCATTACAATCATAGATCAGATGGGCTAGCAGGCTTTTAGGCGATTTACTAGGTCTTAATCTACCATGTCATGCTTTGTCTATTCAATTCACGTATTTCTACCTTGGAAAAGAATTCCATGCTAGTCAATGATTTTGGCCAGAAATCCTTAACCATCGTTACAATCCAAACATGCATAGACACAACGTTTTAAAGGCATAATTTCTTTTTTCCATTTATCATCTTTTAATCAATCTAACATGGCTAACCTACACCCTAGAAAGATAACTACTTATGCATGATTAACAATGAAAGCGCAACTAAGAATATAAAACTAAGAATGGTGAACATGATAAAGGAAATACTAAAAGAAAACGAAACTATAATGTGAAAACAAGAATAAGGATTACCGGAAAGGATTAGCAAAGATTGAAATGGAATAAGAACTTGAATAGGAAATGCAGACCCGGAAATTAGAATTCCAATTACAAGTAGAACAACTACAATTGAAGAATACTTAGAACTAGACTAAACTAAACTAGAGAAAACTAAAACTAAACTAAACTAAGAAATAAGAAAAACAAATCTAAAGAAAGAAGAGAAGAGATGTTGTGTCAAGAGATGATATGAGTTGTGGTGGCTGAAGCTCTTTATATAGCATTAGGGTTTCGTGGAGAAGGGGTCAAGCATTGAACATATAGGACAAAAATAGGAAGTCGAAGCAATTTGTGCGGAGCAGCGAACATCCCCGATCGGGTACACCACTTACCCGGTCGGGTAAGTTGTATTCCAGGTCCTTTGACTAACGTTTTATCTCCCTTTGCCTATGACTTGACTTCCATCATCCCCCTTGACCTCTTGAGTCGGGTTTGTTGATAGGGTTTGATGTAAAGCGATGATTGCTTTCGCCTAATTGATTGATCTTCCGACAACTACGAAACTGTCTTTGCTTCTTCTCTCTTTCGAGTTAGTGAACCTTCTTGAAATGCCTTTGACATGGTCAAGCTTGCTTCTTCAAATCGTCGGGTTCTAGGCAAATGCTCGGGAATATAGAAAAAGGGCGTAGAAACGTCACTTTCCCTACAAAACAGGTTAGAACACAAGAATTCGCCTAGAAGACGATATTAGCTCATAAAGTGACTTAACAAAGCACAAATGACATACAAAACCAAGCTAAATTGGGGGTTAAAACCATAAAAATATTCACTTATCAGGAGCAAGCCACAAATCATTTTCAAGCTCAAAATGAGCGCCACCACACTTACCTTCAAGATTCATATGAAGATGCGGTGGCACAAGAGGATGTGTATGGTTTGGCTAGCTTACTTTTCGGCATGTCCATCCAACAAAACCCCGGCTACCCCACTCCCTACACACAAGAGGCCCTTGATGAAGGCCTAGAAAGGAGAAGAAGAGTTAGAGAAGAAAGAGAGAGGAGGAGAAACCGAGGAGGTGCCTCGGGTTCTTCTCATTTCAACAATTGATGAAGCATCCCACCCTTTCCCCTACAATGAGGACATTGTATAATCTAAGTGTGGGGGAGAGAATTGTATATATTTGTTTTGTTTTGATGCATTTTGTTTTGTTTTTTTTTAATGGAAAAGAAAAAAAAAAAAGAAATGAGAACCCACAAGGGTGGGCACCTAGGCAAAAATTGGGAAGGTGGCCGAGGAGGGAATGAAAACTTGAAAGGGCATTCCGGGCAAAAATGAAAAATCAAGTTGCGAGCCACCAATGAGAGGAAATGAAAAGCTAAGGTGAAAACCCTAAAGGGCACCTTAGGCAAAATGAGGGATTTTCAAGAAAAAAAAATGAAAAAAAGAAAAAAAGAAAAAAAAATTTGAGCAAAATACTTCCGATGAAGATGATTTTTGGAGGGAAAAGAAGGGAGAAATAACAAGGAATGTGGAAGGAGGCTAGCTTAGGATTTCTTTTTATTTTTCTTTGAGTCACAATTTTGGTTCCAAATCGGTGGATTTCTCTTGTGGGTTGCTTGGTTTTGCGAATTGTGTAGTTTGGGGCCAACCAAGTAACCATGCTATACACTAGTGGAGTAATAAGGGGGTGATATAAGAAGTGGAGTTGCATGGAGTTTGCTTATGAGGGTCATCTCGCTATGCCTTGGGATAAGGCAAAGATGGTCATACTACAATCTTGGGAGGTATAAGAAGGGAGGAGTTGAGGTGAGATGAGTCGGAGTTGGTGGTGTGTCGAGTCTTGTATTGAGGGAGTTATAAGTAGGAAGTGGTAAGGGAAGAGTGTGTCACAACAACTTTGAGTCATTTTCTTTTATTAGGTGGTTGTGTTTTGAGGTAGATATAAGAAGGTAGTGGTGAGGGAAGAGAGGTCATTACCTTCACATGCTATGATTGGACTCGTGTTTTTCTTGCTAATCTCGAGTTTTACTCGGGACGAGTAAAAGTCCAAGTGTGGGGGTATTTGACAACACCAAAATGTGTCGTGTTTAGTAGTGTTTATTAGGTTCATTTAATGTACTTTTTACGGGTCGTTGATCGGACCTGTCGCAAGCCCTGGTCAAAGATAATTACCCAGACTAGGCTAATAACAAATTAATGTAATTAGGGAAGTAGGGGTCGATCCTCAGAGAGATGGTGTTTCTTATAGAATGTGAAATGTCTTGCAATTGGGTCTTATCTAACGAGTATCTGGGTTTTTAGTTTTTGATCTCTAATCTAGTAAAAAGCATAAATGAAAACAGAACAAAAGCAAATCAAAACGAAAACAATAAAGCAAGTGATGGATTAACAATGATAAAAAGAATCTAGGGAAGTAGGTTCACACATGTAGATTAACATATTGATGAAATTGGATTTGGAACATGCAAATAATTCATTGTGAGTTCGTAAGAATGATGTGTTCATTACAATCATAAATCAGATGGTCTAGCAGGCTTTTAGGCAATTTACTAGGTCTTAATCTACCATGTCATGCTTTATCTATTCAATTCACGTATTTCTACCTTGGAAAAGAATTCCATTCTAGTCAATGATTTTGATCAAGAATCGTTAACTATCGTTATAGTCCAAATATGCATAGACACAATGCTTTAAAAGCACAATTTCTTTTGTCCAATTATCATCTTTTAATCAACCTACATGGCTACCCTACACCCTATGAAAATGACTACTCACTCATGGCGATGTTTAAATCTAAGATGGTGTTAATAATATAAATTAGGATAGACATGTTTATTTGGTTTTGACAATATTTTAAGACTCTTTATATGGCGATAATAACGACGCTATATTGACGATCTAATGAAGTGAAACGATTACAACGATATTGAAATTGAATCTATAATAACATGTAAAGGAAATAACAATCAAATAAGAAACATGAAAACTTAAAACAAAAGATAAAATAGGAATACCTAGATGACGATCAACAACGCTAATGATGAATTACAAACAACCGTAATAGAAATTCCTTGCATAGAATTGTCGATCCACGAATTACAACGCTTGAACCACACAAAGTAGATTACAAAGATGAAATTCTTATTGATCTAGGCTAAGGATTTGATGTAGAAAAGATAGAAATAAACTAAGAAACTAAGGACAAAAAGGAAGAAGAAAATGATCTAGACAAGAGAAGAGAGGCTAGGTTTCTCTCCTCCTCATCTAGGGTTTCTAATCTAAAGAGAAGTATAAGAATAGAAGAGGTACATGTATCTAATTGTGTCTTGAGAAGTGTGGCTGAGGCATCCTTTTATAGCAGTAGGGTTTCGTGGGGAAGGGGTCATGCATTCATCACATAGGACAAATAGGGGGAAGTCGAAGCAAAAGCTCGGATCAGCAGAGATACACGATCGGGTACACCACTTACCCGATCGGGTAAGTTGTATTCTTGCTGCTTTGACTTTCGTTTCATCTCCCCTTGCATAAGACTTGACTTTCATTATCCCCCTTGACCTCTTGAGTCGGGTTTCTTGATAGGGTTTGATGTAAAATGATGATTTATTCCCCTAACTGATCGATCTTCTGACAACTGCGAAACCGTCATTGCTTTTTCTCTCTTTTGAATCAGTGAACCTTCTTGAAATGCCTTTGTCTTGGTCAAGCTTGCTTCTTCAAATCGTCGGGTTCTAGGCAAATGCTCGGGAATATAGAAAAAGGGCGTAGAAACGTCACTTTCCCTACAAAACAGGTTAGAACATAGGAATTCGCCTAGAAGACGATATTAGCTCATAAAATGGCTTAACAAAGCACAAATGACATACAAAACCGAGCTAAATTGGGGATTAAAATCATACAATATTCACTTAACAAACTCCCCCAAGCTAAACCCTTGCTTGTCCTCAAGCAAACATAACAAACAATACCAGGACAAGGGTTGCAAGCATTGGCTACTACACCATCAAGAAACAAATCTCAACGTAAAACTTTGGAAATATAATGAATCATAACCCAAAAACAACGTGGGCAAGAATGATCCATAAACATGGCTGAGATTTACATAACGGCGCAGCACAAAGAATTTCACTACAGAATTTTCGGCTCTTGCATGATCTTTTTGACAAATGGACTCTCACGGCACACTCGAACACTCATGTATGCAAAAGGTGATTTCTTTATGTGTAAATGTTTTTGAGACACTCACCTATCTACGACTTATGAAAATGTGTCCGCAGTCTAATATGGTAAATAATTCAAAACACAAGTCAAAGATCACAATGCACATAGAAAAGAAGCCGGAAAAGAATATGAAAAAGGCTTTGGGAAATGGGTGAAAGGTGGATAAACAATTATGGTCATGTGAAGGTTAGAATGAGCTAGCAACTGACCAATGATAAATGAATACTCAATCCAAACTTTCGATTAATTCCAAAAGACAAAAAACGAAGCCAGAAGGAACAGATTGGCTTATTACACACGAAACACAAGAGTGAACTCCTTCTAAACATTGAATTGACATTTTGAGAAGATACTCACAACTTCTTCTTTTATTTCTTTTTCTTTTTTTTTTCGATTTTTTTTCTTTTTCAATTTTTTCATTTTCTATTTCATTTTTTTTCTCTGAACATAACATCACTTCTTGAACATTTTCGTTCTCCCAAATTCACTTTGACATCAAAGAACAAAATCTTATCAAAAGAGCACCCATACACCATAGTCTAGCTACTAGCTCAACAAGGTAAGCAGTTTTTATATGTAGCTATTATCTTCTGAAATATTTGTATGAAGGGGCTAATTTTGAGGGGTAATTCAAAGTGAAAAAGGCTTCAAATATTAGTGAATCATGAATGCAATGCTTATAGGAATGAAATGAGAACCATACTTATGCTTTTTGACATGACACACATCACAAGGAGAACTACTCACATCTAGATGAGACTGGGTATAGATGTACCAGCCTAAGGAGGTTCTACCTTACAATATATGTAACTTGTCAAATGTCAAGATCAAGCGTACTCATCTATAGATTCATTCCATGCCTACTGTGTACAAGACTTCCCCATGTATGCACAATTCAATGAATATTGAATCATTATCTTTTGAAAGCTCTAAGTTTGGGAAATGTAACATGATAGCATAGTAAACAAGCAAGCAAAGCATGAAAAGCAGTCAATTATGTTCAAAATTTTAAAATTTTTCTTAACTAAAATGCAAAATGGGAAAATGCAATCCCTCCCCCAAGCGTAACATCATATTGTCCTCAATGTGAGCACAAAGACTTAATATGCAACGAGATGCTCAATGGGAAGAAGGGTAAAAAGGGAAAAATGAAAGAAGAATGAAGCTTACTATTCAGCGCGGACTCCCCCAAGCTAGTCTTTTGGACTTGACAAGTAAGGTCTTTATAGATTCTTGAAAAACTCTTTCATCTGCAAAGTAAATCTAACAACGAAAAAAAAGGGAAAGCAAAAATAAAATGCAAAAAGAAAGGAAACACGGGTTGCCTCCCGAGAAGCGCTGGTTTAATATCCCGCTCGACGAATTATTCTATGAAATCATCTGGTTGGGGATTGACGCTCTATATAGATAATATCTAAGCATCCGATCATGGAATTGATGTAGTAGAGTTTCAATCGGTGTCTATTGACCTTGAGTTTTTCACCATTACTAGTCATTATTTCCACATAACCGTATTTGCTTACATATGTGACAGTGAATGGTCCAGACCATCTTGATCAAAATTTTCCCGGAAAGATTTTCAAACGGGAGTTGAAGAGAAGTACTTGGTCGCCGACATTGAACTCTTTTCTGATTATCCTCTTGTTGTGCCAACGCTTCGTTTTCTCTTTATAAATCCTAGAATTCCGTAAGCTTGCAAACGAAATTCTTCTAGCTCATTCAGTTGCAAAAGTCGTCTATCAGCGCTAAGCTTAGTGTCTAAGTTGAGTTCTTTGATAGCCCAGTAAGCTTTGTACTGTAACTCGAGAGGGAGATGACAAGCCTTTCCACAAACCAACCGATAGGGAGATGTTCCAATCGGGGTTTTGAAAGCTGTGCGATAAGCCCATAAGGTGTCATCGAGCTTATTACTCCAATCTGTTCTAGATTTCGAGACTACTTTTTGAAGAATTGTTTTTAGCTCTCTGTTCGAAACTTCTACTTGACTGCTCGTCTGGGGGTGGTAGGCTAATCCTCGTCTGTGATACACACCTTACTTGGGAAGCAGAGTGTCTAACTGCTTTTCTCCAAAATGAGTTCCTCGATCACTTATCACGGCTCTGGGTACACCAAAACGCGGAAAGATGATCTTCTTAAATAGTCGTATCACAGCTCTAGCATCATTGGTGAGGGTGGCAATTGCTTCTACCCACTTTGAAACATAGTCGACATCGACTAAAATGTAACGATTTCCATTTGAAGAAGGGAATGGTCCTTGATAGTCAATACCCCAGACATCGAATATCTCGACTTGTAATATGCCGTTTTGAGGCGTTTCATGTCTTTTGGATATTTGACCCATTCGTTGACAAGCATCACAAGCCATAACAAAGTCTCTTGAATCTTTAAACATCGAGGGCCAGAAAAACCCGGATTGTAAGACTTTAGCTACGGTCTTGGACGGACCATGATGACCACCATAAGCAGATGAGTGGCATCCTTCTAAAACTCCTTTTACTTGCCACGTGGGGATACAACGTCGATACAGACCATCTGAGCACTACTTGAAAAGATAGGGGTCATCCCAAACAAAGGATTTTGCATCATGCAAAAATCTCTTTCTTTGGTTATAAGAAAGGTCGGAGGGTAGCTGGCGACTGACAAGGAAGTTGGCAATATCAGCATACCAAGGAGAAGAGTCCGTAATTGCCATTAATGAATCATCAGCGAAAGAATCATTAATTGGCGTTGGTAATCCTATTTCTGTTACTCTTATCCTTGAGAGGTGGTCAGCGACTACATTCTCTGCTTCTTTCTTATCCCGGATCTCTAAATCACACTCTTGAAGGAGTAAGATCCATCAGATAAGTATAGGTTTTGCCTCTTTCTTTGAAAGCAGATATTTCAAAGCAGCATGGTCAGTGTAGACAATAACTTTTGATCCTATTAGGTACGAGCGAAATTTGTCAAAAGCATAGACAATGGCGAGAAGTTCTTTCTCAGTGGTGGCATAGTTGATTTGGGCAGGATCTAGGGTTTTACTAGCATAGTAAATCGCATGAAGTAACTTTTCCTTTCTTTGCCCTAAAACAACTCCAACGGCATAATCACTCGAATCGCACATCAGTTCGAAGGGCAGATTCCAATCAGGTGACTGGATTATAGGTGCGGTGATCAAAGCACGTTTGATTTTGTTAAATGCCTCAAGGCATTCCTTTGTGAAATTGAAAGATGCATCCTTGAAAAAGAGCTCAGTCAGGGGCTTGGCTATCTTTGAAAGTCTTTTATAAATCGTCGGTAGAAACCGGCGTGGCCAAGGAAACTCCTGATTCCTTTTACATTAGCTCGTGGTGGTAGCTGTTCAATAACTTGGATCTTAGCTCGATCCACTTCTATACCTCTTTCTGAAACGATGTGACCTAAAACAACACCTTCGTTCACCATGAAGTGACACTTTTCCTAGTTAAGAACAAGGTCGACTTCTTCACAGCGTTTCAGAACTCTGGATAGATTTGTCAAACAATTATCAAAGGAAATGCCATAGACGCTAAAGTCATCCATAAATACTTCCATGATAGATTCAAAAAAATCTGAGAAGATACTGGTCATCAACGCTGGAAAGTGGCAGGTGCATTACACAAGCCAAATGACATTCTGCGATAAGCGAAAGTACCATAGGGACAGGTGAAGGTGGTTTTCTCTTGGTCCTCAGGGTGGATAGGGATTTGGAAAAATCCTGAGTAACCATCTAAATAACATAAATACTTGTGGCAAGCTAACCTCTCTAGCATTTGGTCAATGAAGGGTAGAGGATAGTGATCTTTCCTATTTGATTGATTCAGCTTTTTGTAGTCAATACACATACGCCATCCCGTCACAATCCTTGTGGGGATGAGCTCATTCTTCTCATTTTTGACTACTGTTGTTCCTCCTTTCTTGGGAACAACTGTAACAGGGCTAACCCATTTAGAGTCAGAGATTGCATAGATTATGCCAGCATCTAGCAATTTCATAACTTCAGTTTTAACTACTTCCTGCATGTTGGGATTAAGATGGCGTTGACCTTGAACACAAGGTTTTTGGCCTTCTTCTAAATTGATTCTATGCATGCAGAAGTCTGGGCTTATGCCTGTTAAATCTTCGAGTTTATAACCTATTGCCTTTCTGTGCTTCTTCAAGACAGTCAATAGTGAGGTTAACTGATTTTCATCTAGGAGAGCACTCACCATGACTGGGCAATACTCAGATTCATCTAAAAAAGCATATTTTAGATTTGAGGGAAGAGGTTTTAGTTCAGGTTTTTGTACTTCTCCCTTGGCAGGAGTATCAATTAAGCTTATGAACTCTTTAATTTCTCCTGACGGTATTTCTTTTCCGGGCAGATCCTTTTCCAGCGCACTGATTTCGAAATTGTCATTCTCAAATATATCCTCCAACAGCAAGATTGCCTCTAAAGGATCCTCGATTATTGATGGATACATAGATTCATCAAAAATGGAGTCGACAATATCAATGAAACAACAAGACTCCTCTAGCATGGGGCTTTTCATTGCACTGTTTAAGTTATAAGTGACTTTATCATCACCTACTTCTAGTGTCAGTTTTCCATTCTTAACATTTATTACTGCTCCGACAGTGTGTAAAAATGGCCTTCCTAAAATGATAGGGATTTGAGAATCTTCAGCCATATCTAGGACGATGAAATCGATGGGAATGAAAAACTTTCCTACTTTGACAGGCACATCTTCGAAAACTCCCATAGGTTGTTTTAAAGAACGGTCTGCCATTTGTAGAGTGATACTGGTGCATTTGAGAATTCCCATATTCAACTTTTCACATATGAAATAGGGCTTGACGCTTACACTGGCACCTTAATCGCATAGAGCTTTATCGATTCTGTAGGTGCCTATAGTGCAAGGTATAGAGAAACTACCGGGATCCTTTAACTTAGGAGGGGACTTATTTTGCAACAAAGCACTGCACTCAGCTGTGAATGCTATGATTTCAACATCATCTAAAGTCCTCTTCTTAGTTAAGATATCCTTCATCAATTTTGTGTAAGAAGGGATTTGAGTGATTAATTCAGTGAAGGGAACCGTTACCTAGAGGTTTTTGACTACTTCCATGAATTTGCTAAACTGGGTTTCCTTATGATTTCTCCTCAAACGTTGGGGAAATGGAACTTGGATTTTGATGGGTTCCTTCAAAGGTACTTCCTTCTTTTCTTTGTTTTCCGCTTCCTTAGCGGTGGATGGTTGGGAATCTTTTTGGCTCTCTACTTGTGTTGGCTCAACTATTGTTTCTTCGGGTTGCTGAGGTTCCTTATAAGTGGTACCACTCCTAAGGGTGATAGCATTAGCGGTGTTCCTCGGTTGCTCACCATGAGGTGGGAGTTGGCCTTGTTTCCTTTGGGTATTAGAGGCAGCCAATTGGGCCATTTGAGTTTCAAGCATCTTGATGGCGGCATTTTGAGCTTGATCACTCTTTTGAAGTTGAGCAAACATTGAATCTTGTTTTTGAACAACTTGGAGAAGTATGGATTCAATTTTGCTCAGGCTTGAGTCATTGGGTTGGCTTTGATTTT
Organism: Heliosperma pusillum; assembly: GCA_022085475.1. Classification (NCBI taxonomy): domain Eukaryota; kingdom Viridiplantae; phylum Streptophyta; class Magnoliopsida; order Caryophyllales; family Caryophyllaceae; genus Heliosperma; species Heliosperma pusillum. The sequence goes on along the minus strand of JAIUZE010015722.1, from coordinate 3,383 downwards.
GGGGTGGTTGGTGTTGAGGTTGGTAAGGTTGATTGAAGTTAGGTTGAAATGGAGATCTCTGGTTTTGAAAACAAGGTGGATTATAGGGCTTCTGTTGATGTGGTATGAATGGTTGTTGAATCTAATGGTGGGGATTCTGAATGTTGGTGCTTTTGTAGGACAAAAGAGGATGGTTCTATGTGTTCTCATTATAGAAGTTTGAGAAAGCATTGCCCTGTCTGTATGCTTGGTAGGCATTGACTTGCTCTAGCGAACTCCTACATTCTTGAAAATTGTGTCCTCCAACCCCACATGTCTCACATACCACTACGTGGTTAGTGACGTTAACATGTTTCTTGGATTGAGAAGAGCTTCCTACTTGTTGCTGCAGAAGGGCTAATTGGGCTTCTAGGAGTGCTACTTTGCTTGAATCTTCCTGCTTGGTTTTGAGCGGCATAACACGTGAGCTGCTATACTGAGAGTCGTGGATTGCCATTGACTCGATAGTTGCACTAGCTATTTCTACACCGATCTGATCGAAACGACCATTGTTAGCGTAGTCGAGGATACGACGCGATTCGCTACAACAACCATTGTAGAAGGTGATAGCTAAGAACCATGAATCAAGGCCATGATGAGGGCATTCTCTTTGTAATTCTTTGTACCTTTCCCATACCTCATAAAGGAGTTCATCGCCTCTCTGACGGAATCAAGTGATTTGACTTCGTAAGAGTGCGGTTTGTTCTGGTGGGAAGTACTTTTTGTGAAAATAAATCCGTATACATCCCTTTAATCTTACAGGATTATAATGAATTTATGATTTATATGATTAACGGGTCATAAACGAAATTGCATAATAAACAAAGGAATTAGGAATAACCTTTAGTCCTCGTAAATTCGGCCTTAGAACAGATATCAAAGAAGATATCCTCCTAATCGTCTCACCCAAGATTGATCGAGAAATGCCCTTGTATTTGCTAGAAAATTAGAGAGAAAAAGAGTCTGTATCTTTTTTTGTGATGTGAATTAATGATAAATTCAATTAGAGAGTTAGAATGAGTAAAACTCCTCACATATACACCCTGTCACACGGCACAAAATAGGAGAAAAATAAGGGATATTTTTGTCTTATTTTGTTACCATTTTGACCAAAATTCCAAAGAGTATTTGGACTCTATTTTCGGTTATATTAGCTTCCATTTAATATAATGTTATACATATTATATTTGTCTAATATGTTGTCATACATTAATAAGGTCCATTACAACATTTTGCAGTGGATATATTAACATAACAAGTATTATGACAATTGTATAATATATACTTTAATTATAAATATCGGTATATTTATAATCCTGCTAATTAAATATACCGGTTTATGTTTAATTACGAATTAACATTTTAATTCGTTTAAGCTCACATTATATACTACATCTAAATATAACATTTTATATTTAATTACGAATTACACTTAATTCGTCTTAGCTAACATCATTTAATCGTTATTAAATAATTATATCATCATCACATTGACTGACCTTTTAGTCAAAAACACCGACTAACCTTTTAGTCATTTAATAAGGCATCAATATGATTATTTTCTCAAATAATCACATCTCTCAATCACATCCTTTAGGTGTGACTTTTAGGGACCAGTTGATCACCGCCATCTGTATGACAATAACGTCAAACTTATCTAGCAAGCCAACCGTTATCGATAAACGTTAATCAACTGATTACAATACAAAGTATACCCTGTGAACCTATAAAGATTTATTTATGTTATTGCACTAACTGTGGAGGACACTGGCTCCAACAATCTCCCACTTGTCCGTACAAGTGTATGTGCGATAACCGATTCTCATATCCATAATAAATTTCTCCCACTCAATGTAAACCAATTTGCAAAGTCCGTATTCACAAAGGTCGTAGTTTACAAGTGATCAGTATCAAGAGTGGTTTCCCCGACTAGAGAGTAACTTAACTGATAAACGAATCTTCATTCGAGCATGGCCATGCATTTCAGTTACAGCTCCTCAGTGGCCCCTGAGAAATATCATTCTCTGATAAAGGTGGATATTTTCTTCAACTCGAATCTTGCAGATACAAGCGCAGTATGAAAATGACCCAGTGAAAGTCTACTTAGCCTGTTACGGTCGACCATGAGAAAGAAAACCAAAGTCACCCAAAAAAACTGCCTAATCTCAAGAGACACAGTCGATAGTCAAAAGCAGAAATCGACTCTAGGAACATATGGATTGTCCTATCCCGACCGGAACCTTTCATGTTCTGCAACATTTAGGATCCATAACGTCGTCACAAACTTGATACAGATCTGTGATCATCAGTCAACTGTTTGACTTATGGCTCGTTGAACCCACCATCAATCGACTTCACAGAATAATTGCCAGAGTTATCAGCTCATGTAGGCAATTACGGACCAAAACAAAATATAATGTAATTCAGTTCACTTTGTGGTGTTCAATAATGTCAGTACAACCCACATGAAAAACAAAATATAAAACAAAACAATGATTTCGTAGATAGTTTTATGAAAAAGATACATGTGTCTAATCCATATAAAACAACTAATACAACTCAGGAACACGTTTGATTCCCATGGAAATAACGTGCCCTTCATGCTTATCATATCTCAATGGTTTAGTGAGAGGACCTGCGATGTTATCATCCGTAGCAATCTTGTCTATCACTATCTCCCTTTGCTCCACGTAATCTTGGATCATGTGAGCCTTCCGTTGTACATGCCTAGACTTGTTGCTGGACTTAGGCTCCTTAGCCTGGAAGATGGCACCACTATTATCACAATAGATGGTGATCGGGTCATCCGAACTAGGAACTACGGTTAGTCCCTGTAAGAATTAACGCATCCATATAGCTTCCTTTGCAGCCTCTGAAGCGGCATAGTACTCGGACTCAGTCGTAAAATCTGCTATAACATTTTTTTTGGAGCTTTTTCAGCTGACCGCAGCGCCATTAAGAGTAAACGCGAATCCAGACTGAGATTTCGAGTCATCTCGATCCGTTTGGAAGCTAGCATCTGCGTAACCGGTTGCGCATAGCTCTGTGTTACCTCCATAAGTCAATACCCAATGCTTAGTCCTCCGTAGGTACTTAAGGATATTCTTAACAGCTATCCAGTGTGTTTCACCTGGATTGCCTTGGTAACGACTTGTCATACTCAATGCATATTCCACGTCTGGACGTGTGCATATCATGGCATACATGATCGATCCTATAGCTGATGCATAAGGAATCCGACTCATGCGCTCGACCTCTTCCAATGTCTTTGGTGCCTGAGCTTTACTCAAATGCATCCCAGAGACCATAGGAAGGTTCCCCTTCTTGGAGTTGCTCATGCTGAACCTCTCAAGAATCTTATCTAT
>JAIUZE010015720.1:0-14447 GCA_022085475.1 Heliosperma pusillum | reverse complement strand
CTTCTTAGGATTTTTAGGATCAATGAAACCTTCGGGTTGTACCATGTACAACTCCTCCCCCAAATAACCGTTTAAGAAGGCGGTTTTCACATCCATTTGCCAAATTTCATAGTCATGAAAAGCGGCAATCGCTAAGATTATCCGAATGGAACGCAGCATAACTACGGGTGCAAAAATTTCATCATAGTGCAATCCTGGCACTTGAGTGAAACCTTTTGCCACTAGTCGTGCCTTGTATGTATCTGGTTGTCCTTCTACAGAATGCTTTATTTTATAAAGCCATTTGCACTGAAGAGGCCGAACCGTATCAGGTAAGTCAACCAGATCCCATACGTTATTCTCATACATAGAGTCCATCTCGGATTGCATGGCTTCAAGCCATAGCTTAGAGTCGGAACAGGTCATGGCACCTTTATAGGTAGCGGGTTCGTTACTCTTTAGGAGTAAAACGTCATCTCTCCCATTCTCCTCGACCATACCAATGTATCTGTCTGGAGGAATGGAGACTCTACCCGACCTTCTAGGTTCCTCAGGAATATTTACCGCAGCCGATGATGAAGGAACAGTTTCCTCCATTGGTTGCTCGGTTGTAGGTTATTGAATCTCCGACAGATCGAAGGTTCCATTACTTGTCCTATTCTCGAGAAATTCTTTCTCTAAGAACGTCGCACTAGCCGCAACAAAAACTCGATGTTCGGTAGGCGAGTAAAAGTAATGACCAAACATCCCTTTTGGATAACCAATAAAGTATGTCTTGACCGATCGTGGGCCGAGCTTATCGTCAGGTCTCCACTTGACAGAAGCCTCGCAACCCCAAACCCAAATAAAGGACAAGTTAGGGACCGTTCCCTTCCATAATTCATATGGAGTCTTGTCTACAGCTTTAGACGGACTTCGGTTTAGTATTAGAGAAGCTGACAATAGAGCATATCCCCATAATGAGTCAGGTACAACCGTGTGACTCATCATGGATCGAACCATATCAAGCAATGTTCGATTTCTCCGTTCAGACACACCATTCAATTGTGGTGTTCCAGGTGGAGTTAACTGTAGTACTACACCACAGTCTTTAAGGTGTTGATCAAACTCATTCGAAAGATATTCGCCACCACGATCTGAACGTAGTGCTTTAATCTTTCTATCTAGTTGGTTTTCAACCTTATTTTGGAATTCCTTGAACTTGTCAAAGGACTCACTTTTATGCTTCATTAAGTAGACATATCCATATCTACTCAAATCGTCCGTGAAAGTGATAAAATATTTATAGCCATCTCTAGCGTTGATTGACATAGGTCCACACACATCAGTATGTATGAGTCCTCATAGGTCAGCAGCGCGCATTCCAACACCTTTGAAGGAAATTCGAGTCATTTTGCCTATGAGACATGATTCACACGTGCCAAAAGATTCATAGTCAAATGGGGAGATAGTCCCATTATCAATGAGCTTTTTCACGCGTTTTTTATTTATGTGTCCCATACGGCAATGCCATAGATAGGTTTGATCTTTGTCACCAACCTTTGCTTTCTTATTACTCACATGCATTATATCTGTGGTTTGATCTAAAACATATATTCCATTTATGGAAACAGCTTTACCATAAATCATATCGTTTAAAGAGAAAATACAGCTATTATCCTTTATTAAAAACGAAAACCCGTCCTTATCAAGTACGGAAACAGAAATAATGTTTTTCGTCAAACTGGGTACATAGTAACAATTATTCAGCAATAACTCAAAACCACTAGGGAGTTGGATTACATATGTTCCCACTGAAACGGCAGCAACTCTAGCTCCATTCCCCACTCGCAAGTCCACATCACCCTTTGCGAGAGTTGTGATGCTTCTTAGGCCCTGCAAATGATTACACAGATGAGAACCACAACCAGTATCTAGTACCCAAGTTCCAAAACTTGCATGGTTAATCTCAATCATATGAATAAAAGATGACGTACCAACAGGAATGACGCGGCCTGATTTTACGTCTTCAGCATACACGGGGCAGTTCCGCCTCCAATGCCCAGACTTGTGGCAATGGTGGCACTCCACGTTATCTTTGCTCTTTGTCTTGCCTTGTGAGCTACCGCTAGTCTCACCAGGCCCACTCTTGACCTTTCCTGGCTTGTTGAACTTTTGCTTCCCTACAGCTAGGTCAGCTTGAGCCTTGCCCTTACCCCTACCCTTGTTGTTAATCATGAGAACGTCCTGTTTCACGCTCCCACTCAATTTCAGATCACTCTCGGTCTGTACGGGAAGTGAGTGGAGCTGATGAAGACTTTTCTTCATATCATTCATATAGTAATTTGCCCTGAAAAGGGCAAAACCATCATGAAGTGAATGAAGCACACGATCAATAATGATCTTCTCATCGATTTTGCAACCAAGAGCCTCCAGCTTCTCGACATTCTCGATCATAGCAAGAATGTGTGGGCTAACCGCTTGGCCCTTCTGAAGTTTCGCCTCAAAGAAGCGACATGTATACTCATAGCTAACGATCCTCGGAGCTTTCGAGAACTCGTTAGAGAGAGTAGTGAAAATCTTGTTTGTACCCTGGGCTATGAATCGCCTCTGCAAATTGGATTCCATTGAAAAGATGAGTACGTTCTTTATCGCACCCGCCTCCATTACGAAATCACTATAAGCAAGTGATTCATTGACTCCTGCATTGGGGCCTGGGTTAGTCGGTAGAGGCTCAGTCAAGTACTTGAGCTTACCGTCAGCAATGGCAGCATTCCGTAATGTCGCCTCCCAGTCCGCAAAGTTGGACCCATCATTCTTCAGTCGCGTGGACTGATTCATGTTGTTCATAAAGATCTTTAGCCAGGACTCGCGAGCGAGTGTAGCACTTGGCATTGGGTCATCAGTATGGCCAGCCATATTGTTATTTAGCAGTTATATCTGTATATAACGAATTCGAAAACTGTGGAAAAAGAAAATGAATATGATAAGTTTCATCGTTTTAAATTTGAGTCTAATGAAAAACTGTTTAATTCGATGACTCGTGCATTTATACAATTGACCTCCCTCAAGAATTATATAAATGATCCCAAGACTCAATTTTTGTAAATTGATAAGCCAACCTCTTGGCTAATTCTACCTTTAGAATTCTCGGTCGATAAATTTCTGTAAATTCTATCTTTTAGTCCATTATAATCCCGAGATATTACTCGGACTACAATGTTGAGGTAAAATAGGTCAACACTCACTACTTACCCAACGTAGAAGGGGTCATATTATGACTTCCGACGAAGAAGGGGTTCATAGTAGTTTTCCCTATAAAGACTAATCTCAATTTTCATTTTAGAGGAAGATCTCATCATCTTAATTTTAATTCATTTTAAGTAAACAAATTTCTAGCATTTCGTGAATGATTTATACTAAGGTGATGGCCCTATGAACGAGTGACATATGTATGTCTATGATGAAAATTCAAACTCTATGAATCATTTTTCATGCAATTTAGGTGGTTTGGTTTAGGCGGAATATGATGCAATTATTTAACATGTGAATGAAAAGCAAAAGAACGAAAAATACGTAAACTATTACAACGGTCCTATTGTGGCCTATCTACCAAAATGAACAGTAAATACAAGTTTGGAATCCATCCTTATGGACCCGAGAAGCTTGACTTGATGTTCCATCTTGGTCCATGAAGCGGGAGTGAGCATCCGATCTCCGTCTTAAGTCTTCTTAAATTACATTTAAAAATTACAAAATAAACCTATTTACATTCTAATTCCAAAACATAATTAAAAGAAAAATAAAAGGAGATTCGAGATCTCATAAATACATCCAAACCATGTTTCCATCATTACGAAAACATGATTAACTAAGGCCACACTAGGTATTACATTTTTAAACCAATTGCAAAAATACGTAAATAAAACCATTCATTCATTCATTCATTCGACAAAAATAAAATGCATCAACTAAATAAATTAATTATACAAAACATAATTCATTAATTATGTTGATTAATTATCCAAACCACCATTATATACGATCAAAATTATGTGACAATTCCTTAATTGCCCACAACAATTTTAATCTTTCATAATCCATTTTATTTTAAACCTTTTTAAAATAATCGGGTATCATTATTGTGAACCTTTTCACAATAACAAACAAGAATTATCTTTATAATGCCAAAAAAAAAAAACAAACAAACAAAATTTTTTTTTTTCTACTGTCCACTGTTCACGTGAACAGTACCAGCCCCAAAAAATATTTTTTTTCTTTTTCTCACGGTTTATACAAAAACCGAAAAAAAAAACATTAAAAATTTTTTTAAAAAAATTACCTGCTGCTACAGCAATAAAAATAACAAAAGAAAATGTTTTTTTTTTTTTTATATTATACAGTAGCAGCACCAAAAGTTGGAACGGTTTTAAGACGATTATGCTTATATTAACTAGATCGGTGCAAACAAAACAATGCCTAATCGTTATTAAACATTGATACAAATAGATGATTCAAATTAACCTTTTAATATGAACATCTAAAACAATTTATACCGAAAATATAGCACAAAAATTGATGTTCATTAACATCCAATACAATTCCATTTACATTCTAATTTAATCCTTATTAAATTAAAATATCAACAAATTCATATATTATCATCTTTAACAGATTAAAACAATAATATGAATGAATCTTTAATGGAACCCTAAAAAAAAATCATCACGGCATAAAATAAAAAAAACCGTGAGTTTGATTTTAAAAAAAATTTCCGGATTTTTTTTCCTCTTTCAATAATCATACAATTTAATATTTATGAAAATCACATAAAATAATTTCATAGCCCAAAGGCTCTGATACCACTTGTGGGAATATATCCGTATACATCCCTTTAATCTTACAGGATTATAATGAAATTACGATTTATATGATTAACAGGTCATAAATGAAATTGCATAATAAACAAAGGGATTAGGAATAACCTTTAGTCCTCGTAAATACGGCCTAAGAACAGATATCAAAACAGATATCCTCCTAATCGTCTCACCCAAGATTGATCGAGATATGCCCTTGTAATTGCTAGAAAAATTAGAGAGAAAAGAGTCTGTATCTTTTTTTTTTTTTTTTGAGATGTGAAATTGATGATGAATAATTAGAGAGTTAGAATGAGTAAAACTCTTCCATATACTCCCTAGGTCACGGCACACTTGGAGAAAAATAAGGGTTATTTTTCTCTTATTTTGTTACCATTTTGACCGAAATTCCAAGGAGTAATCTAGACTCTTTTTCGGTTATATTCGCTTCCATTTAATATAATGTTATACATATTATATTTGTCTAATATGTTGTCATATAATAATAAGGTCCATTACAACATTTTGCAGCGGATATATTAACATAACAATTATTATGACAATCGTATAATATATACTTCAATTATAAATATCGGTATATTTATAATCCCGCTAATTAAATATAACGGTTTATGTTTAATTACGAATTAACATTTTAATTCGTTTAAGCTCACATTATATACTACAACTAAATATAACATTTTATATTTAATTACGAATTACAGTTAATTCGTCTTAGCTAACATTATTTAATCGTTATTAAATAATTATATCATCATCACATTGACTAACATTTTAGTCAAAAACACCGACTAACCTTTTAGTCATTTAATAAGGCATCAATATGATTATTTTCTCAAATAATCACATCTCTCAATCACATCCTTTAGGTGTGACTTTTAGGGACCAGTTGATCACCGCCATCTGTATGACAATAACGTCAAACTTATCTAGCAAGCCAACCGTTATCAATAAACGTTAATCAACTGATTACAATACAAAGTATACCCTGTAAACCTATAGAGATTTATTTATGTTATTGCACTAACTGTGGAGGACACTGGCTCCAACAGCTTCTAGTCATGGCGTTATTTTTAGTGTACCTGCAAAGAAAAGAAGAACGTTGTATGGAAAACTGAGATCTTGTCCTCAAAGGAGCACTGGCTTGAATCGCTTGGCTTCGTCTTTGGTTGTAAACTGTCTTACGTCTAGAACCCTTGCTTGAATGCTTCCTTACCGCAACAAACCAAAACTCAATTGTTGATACCTTGCTAACTATAGAGGAATAAGATGAAATACGCTTCTTTTTATCAATTTGGAATATAACTTCCTCTTGAACCACCTTGTTACTCTCGGGAAATGAATATGAACTCTTATCTTCTTCCTTGGGCAAAGGATAAGAGGAAGGAACTTCTGCTACCCCTGAAGATTATTCAGGTGGAGTTCCCGTCTACATAGAATTTTTTGAGGTGAAAGGGCGTACCCTAAAAAAAGCCAGTGATCTTGGGTGGAAAAAGTGAAGCTCCTTCCCAAGGATCTGATTCTCATAATCTTTGGACGAGATGTGCAAATTCTTTCTATCATTCTTTTTGTTGAAGAAGGTGAACTTTGAAGATTTTGCATAAAGTGAATCGGTATTGCTCTGAAATAGCAAAGGTGGTGCAGACTCACTTTGGGAATTCAAGTCCAAAACCATAGTGTCAGCGTCCGTCATGGAGATGGCCATAGTATCCCTTGAACCAATCTCACCCTCTTCATGGTCAGGTGGAACTTCAACGTGTTGGAGTAGGTGTCCTCCACAATAGTGCGCCACATAATAAATCTTATTAAGGAATATAATTGGGATATTTATTGACTAAATATATGATTAGTCAGTTGATTAACGTAAATCAATAACGGTTGGCTGACTAGAGTTTGACGTTATTGTAGTTTGACGGCGGTGATCAACTGATCCCTTTCGGTCACACCTAAAGGATGAAATCCAAATAGTAACTAATTATTTGTATACGATACAGTTAATTAGTACATTACATATATTCGATATGTATGAGAGTTAATTGTTAGAAATTAAGTTAAGAACTCAAATTCAATTAAGTTTATTTTTCAATTATGCGATAATTGACTAATAAATTTATATCTTATTTTAATACGATTAAATAAGATTTAACTTAGTAATTAATCGTTAAATTACTAAATTAGTGGAGGTTTTGAGATAGAGGTAATTAGTTAATTATATTTACAAGGAGTTGTAAAATAAATTAACTAAGCATTGTGGGACCCATTATATATTGATATAATGGTAAAATATTACTTAAAATGTTAAGTACATATTATTTATTTAATTGAGTCATATAACTGTTATATGATCAAATTAACACTTAGTTATACAAGATAATTAACCATATGATCAATAAGTATTTGTGAGACAAGTATCAAAAATCAAAATGGACCAAACTAGGCCATGATGGCCGGTTATGGTTGTAGTTACATGGTGATGATTGTTGTTCTTGTTTTCACTCTTTAGTTACAAATTGAAAGTGACATTTCAAGTAGAAATAATCATCACATATACTACAACACTCCACTCTAATGCATGTGATCAAATTGAACAAAATAAGAGTCCTTTTTGGACTAAGTGGTCCGGCCATATGGTCTTTAAAATGAGCAATTGTGTTCATTTTTCTACTTACTTCATTTTGTGCAATTTTACACTTCTCTCTAAAATCCTTCCTCTCACTAAAAAACTCTCATATACTAATATCCTAAGTATTACTAGTGTAGTAATATAGTCTAATATTAGTAGTATTATCTACTTATTATTAGAGTTAATAATAAGGGATAGTTATTGGTGTTATCTTGGTGCAACTTGAAGGAGGTCTTCTAGTTTGAGATTTCTGTGTTCATTCCATATGGTGCAGAACAACAAGAAGGGAGTTCTTGTTGTGCCCATATATTTTCCATATCAATGTGAGGAAATTTCTTCTTTTATATAAATGTCTTTATATTTGCATGCATGTTACATAGATCATTAAATACTAAATTAACAAGTAATTTAGCAATTAATTAGAGGAGTCTAATTAAGGTCTTGGACTTTCATGTGGTATCAGAGCTAGCTTGTAGCATGCATGTTCATTTTGGACATTTTTGGTAAAGTTATAAGATAACTAATAAATCAAAGATTTTGAGTTAAAATACGATTCTGACAAATTATTTTGGTGCATGTATACCTACTGACCTCAGAATGTTTGTGGTCAAATTTCGTGATTTTAGGGAATAATTTGCTATTTATTTTGATTTTTGGCGTTTAAAACGAGTTAACATGCATTTTATGAGTTAAAAGTTAACTAAAAATAGTTCCATGTTGATTCTGGCCATGAAATTGTAATATGATCTCACATGCATTTCTTACATATTGTATGTAAAATTTCGTGACTTTTACTTATGTATTGCATGTTTATTGATTTTATACGATAAAATCGATAACTATGAGGATTATTAAATGTTCATAAAAATTGAAAACGTCCCATTTCTGGTCTTTGAAAATTTTTTTTGTACATTTAAATTCTGTGTTGATAATTATTGGGAATGAAATTCATAATTATTTCACTGTTTTACTATATCTAATGTTTTTTATTTGATAAAACCATTAAATACAAAGCTATTTGTTCATAAAATTAATTTAAATTTTTTGAGCAAATGTTTTTTATTTTTTATAGTTCCTGGAATTGTTCCAAAATGTACAAAATTTTTGGTTTCAAATTTTATGATGTTTATATTTTATTTTGGTTTGATTTCATAATTGTTATGATTAAACCGTAATATTTAGCAAATGAAATCAAATCGATCTAATTAATGACCAAAAAAATTAGTAGTGACTAATTTTGAGTTCTAAATTAGTTTAGTTAATTAGTTTGAATTTAAATGCGATTTAAATGTTGATAGTGATTTTTAATGGTTAAAAATCAATAAATCCCGGAAAAATCGAGCTACAATGAGCATGAATGAATTTAGGACGATTTGGGCATGAATTTTGTAAGCAATTTATTTATTTATGGTGGAATGAAGAATGTCATATTTAATAATTTATGCAAATTTTGTACTAGTTGGCCTAGTTATTGTTATCGTGATTACCCGTAATTGTAAGGGAATACGATTTTGGTGTAATTTTATTGCGATCTCGTATCGAGGTTTTGTATAATTTAATCATTTTAGTTTATAGTATAAATGTAAATAGGAATTTGTAATTTGATATATTTGTATATTTTAGGAAGGACCGGGTGATCCCTCAGACGGTGCCATTTTGGAAGGTGTTCCAAGTGAAGAGCAGGGACCAAGGAGTTGGTTTCCGATTTGTAACTATCTAGTTAATTTTGATTAGCTAGGTGGCCATACTAGGATTTTATTGTTGCTTGATTGCTTGCTTTATTTCCGCTCATGCCAAAATCGTCACACATGCATTTAATTTACCGTTATTGTCAATTCAACGTTATTCACAATCCACCGACTTAGTTCACTTATAGGGAATTAATAACTAAATTGACAAGATCTCTCACATGTTTAAAAATTGAGATTAGCCTTACCAATTAGTAACATGAAACACCAAACTAGGGGCTAAGACAAGAATAGAAACACACAACACAAGACAAGGACAAGATAGATAAAACCCTGTATTCAGGACTACCAAGACAAGCACAGATAGTTCTAAACGCAGTGAATCCCAAGCTAAACTCACCCACTAAGACTAGCACAAGTGAATGACTCTAACTCAGGCCAACAAACTAAGACTAGCACAAGTTTGTTGAGGGTTGAGAGCTAACCAAGACTGGCACAGGGTAACAAAGAAAGAGTGGAAACTCTGGTTTTTATCATTCAGCATTCTGAGTTTCTTTCAAGGCAAAAGGCTCTTTATATAGAGCATTACAAAAGATCCTCACCATCCCACATAAGACTACATCTAAGGGCTTAAAGGACCCTTGAAATAACAACAAATGAGATACAAAAGTCTACTAGTAAGACGAGCAAAACAGACTGCAACAACTTCAGAAAAAGCAACTGAAAAGTAAGGTTGTCTCCTTTCCTGAAATGGCATTGTTTGAGCAGTTTTCTTTGGGGTTGTTTTGGCTGTCTGGTGCTTCAAATGGAACCTTGAGAGGGACTTCTAAGCTCCTTCCAACGTCCTTATTAATACTACTAAGGGTCACACAAAAGTAAGATGCCTTTGTTCATCCATTGATCTTGAAACCAACCTGGCTCTCAAAGTGACTGGTTAACTTGTGGGCTGTTTTACTTGAACTTCCAAGGATAATTTGGAAAACTTATCCTCGAATTTTTTGTAGCTAAGGACCTCAACTAGATGGGAAAAGAAGTTGGAGCCCTTGCTTGGACAATTGCTGTCGGATATGTGGCCTGGAACTGGTACTTGTGTCTGTGGAATCCTTCTGGCTGTTGTTGATTTGGGACCTTGTTACTCTGGTTGGCATGGCTTGTGTAGATGTTGTTGTTGATTGATCATGAGCCTTTGATGGTGTCATAACTTGATTGTGTGTTGCTTGGACATGGTTACCTTTTGTTGCTTTTGAAAACTTAGTTGTTTGGACTTGATCTGCCTTAGATTGAACATGGGTGTCTTTGTTGGTTGTTGTCTGAACTGGATTGCCAAATGAGGTTGCTCCCCTAGCTCCTGCTTCATCCTCCCCAGGTTGGAAAGATTTGAGCATCAAATCTCCAGGGTTCTCTTCTTCACTGTCATAGTAGGGGCTAAGGTCTCCTATGTTAAATGTGCCATGAACTCCATATTCTCCTGGCAAATCCACCTTGTAAGCATTGACTCCCACCTTTTCTATGACTTCAAAAGGGCCTTCTGCTCTAGGCATAAGTTTGTTCTTTCTTTTGCTTGGGAACCTTTCATTTCTGAGGTGTAACCACACCAGGTCACCTGCTTGAAACTCCTTCTTTCCTCTTGGCACCTTGGCTTTGATTTTGTACTGCTCATTAGTCTTCTCTATGTTTCTCTTAACCTGTTCATGCAACCTGAGCATTTGTTCCACCCTTTTCTTGGCATCATAGTTCAGTATCTCTTTAGGCACATTGGATAGCTCCATAGGCATGAGTGGGTTGCTGCCATAGACTACCTCAAAGGGACTGTGGCCAGTACATGATGAAGGGGCCCTGTTGAAGGCAAATTCTGCTTGGGCTAGTTTGAGATCCCAATCTCCTAGTGACTTCTTCACAATGCACCTCAGTATTCTCCCTAGGGTTTTGTTGGTGATTTCTGTCTGACCATCAGTTTGAGGATGGTGGGATGTACTAAAAAGCAGCCTGGTGTCTAGGAGCTTCCACAGGGTCTTCCAGAAGTAACTCATAAACTTTGTATCCCTGTCTGAAACAATTGATCTAGGCACTCCATGTAGTTTGACTACTTCTTTGAAGTAAAGCTCAGCAACCCCTAAGGCATCCTCAGTCTTCCTACATGGCACAAAGTGAGCCATTTTGCTAAATCTGTCAACCACAACCATGATGGAATCCTTTCCCCTAGGAGTCTTGGGCAGAGCCACAATGAAATCCATGCTGATGTCTTCCCAAGGTTTGTCAGGTACAGGCAGTGGAGTGTAAGGTCCTGCTTGGAAAGAACTCTTTGCCTTTTGGCACGTAGAACACCTCCTAAGAATAGCTTGAACATCCCCTTCCATCCTAGGCCAGTAAAACTGATCTTGCAGGATATCCATGGTCTTCTGCACCCCAAAATGTCCTGCTAGCCCATTAGAGTGGACTTCCCTCACCAATAGGTCCCTGTATGAGCCCCTAGGGACACACAATTTGTTCCCCTTAAACATGTAACCTTCCTGCAGCTGATACTTGGTCTCTTTTACTCTAGGACTGTTCTGCAGGGTTAACCAATCCTCCATGAAATCAGGATCATCCTGGTACAGCTCCTTCATAAACTCAAAGCCTAGCACCCTTTGTTGGATTGTCACCAACATAGAATGTCTCCTAGACAAGGCATCTGCTACCACATTTGACTTACCTTCCTTGTATTTGCTTGAGAAGTTGAAGGACTGAAGGTATTCAACCCATTTTGCATGCCTTGCACTGAGCTTGTGTTGGCCATTTATGTATTTCAAGGCCTCATGATCAGAGTGAAGTACAAAAGGCTTGGGTTTAAGATAATGGCTCCAGTACATGAGGGCTCTCACCAAGGCATAAAACTCCTTGTCATATGTGGAGTAATTGAGCTTAGCCCCATTGAGCTTCTCACTGAAGAAGGCCACAGGATTCCTTCCTTGAATGAGTACTGCTCCAATCCCTACCCCACTTGCATCACACTCTACTTCGAATAGCTGATCAAAATCAGGTAGAGCTAGTATAGGTGCCTCACAAAGCTTCTTTTTATGAGCTCAAAGGCTGCTTGTGCCTGTTCAGTCCACTTGAACTCACCCTTCTTCATCCCTTCTGTTACAGGCACCATGATAGTGCTGAATCCCTGTATGAACCTCCTATAGAAGGAGGCTAGGCCATGAAAACCCCTAACCTCAGTGATGTTCTTGGGAATAGGCCAAGACTTGATGGCTGCAATCTTCTCCTGATCCACAGATATGCCCTTGGCAGAGATGACATACCCCAAGAATTTAACCTCCTCAGCCATGAAAGTACACTTCTCCATTTTCCCAAAGAGCTTATGCTCTCTCAGTTTCAGAAACAACAACTTTAGATGGTTCAGATGTTCAGATTTGCCCTTACTATAGACCAGGATATCATCAAAGTACACCACAATGAACTGACCTATGAAAGGCCTTAAGACTTCAGTCATAAGTCTCATGAATGTACTAGGGGCATTGGAGAGACCAAATGGCATCACCAGCCATTCATAGAGCCCATGCTTGGTTTTAAATGTTGTTTTCCACTCATCCCCCTCCCTGATTCTCACCTGGTGGTAACCTTGCCTACGATCTATCTTGGAGAATAGACTGGCTCCACTTAACTCATCCAACATGTCATCCAGCCTTGGGATGGGGAACCTGTACTTGACAGTGATATTGTTAATGGCCCTGCTGTCAATACACATTCTCCATGAACCATCCTTCTTAGGAACTAAGAGGGCAGGCACTGCACAAGGACTCAAAGATTCCCTGACAAATCCTTTTGACATCAGCTCCTCCACCTGCCTTTGCAACTCTTGGGTGGATTTGGGGTCACTCCTGTATGCTGGCCTGTTAGGTAGCATGGCACCTGGAATGAGGTCTATCTGGTGCTCTATGCCCCTTAGGGGGGGAAGTCCTGATGGTAGTTCTTCTGGAAATACATCCTCATGCTCACTGATCAGCTCCTTTACCTCTGGGGGCACCTCAACTGGTTCCTCAACCTGTTTGGATAAGGGGAAATATACAGGTTGTTCTTGTTCCACCTCTCTGAGCATGGCTGCCTCTGTGAGGAAAAGAACCTCCTTGGATCCACTGGTACTAGGACTACCATAGTCCCTAGTGTTTGTGGGTAAAGGTGTCAGGACTATCCTTTGATTCCCATGTCTAAAAGTGTACACATTGCTCTTCCCTTTATGCAAGGCATCTTTATCAAACTCCCATGGTCTGCCCAGCAGTAAATGGCATGCATCCATAGGCACTACATCAGAAGTCACCTCATCCTTGTAGGTGCCTCCAATAGAGAAGGACACTAAACCTTGTTGATCAACCCTTACTTCAGCACCCTTGTTCAGCCATCTGAGTTTGTAAGGGTTGGGGTGGGGTTTGGTCTCCAAGTCAAGCTTGTTAACCAAGGTAACTGAGGCCACATTGGTGTAACTTCCCCCATCTATGATCACATTACAAACCCTCCCTTGAATAGTACACCTGCTCCTAAAGATTAGAGATCTCTGGTCTTCTTCTAGGGGTTGATGCTGAGAGTGCATAACCCTCCAAAGAACAAGGTTGTGACCAGTGTCTGGTGGGGCTACTACCAAAGGGGCATCACATTCCTCTTCCTGTTCTCCTGTTCCCTCCTCCTGCTCATACTCAATGAGCCCTTCCTTCTCCCATTCCATGACTTCCACTGCTGTCAAGGCTCTTCTTGAGGGACAGTCTCTCTTAAAGTGGCCATAACCTTGACATTGATAACATTTTCTCTTTTCTTCTGAAGGGGTGAGGGTAGGTTGATGACTTACAGGTGCCTTACCCTTGTCCAAGGGGTTCCTATTAAAAGTTATGGGAGTCCTAGGACCCTCCCCAATTCTGACCCCAGCATAAGGTTTAGTTATAGCAGGTTTGGTGAAAGACTTGGGTGTTTCCTTCCCCATTTTCTCAACCCTAAGGGATAGGTTAACCACATCCTCAAAGGACCATAGGGGCTGCATCCTAACCTTGTTAGCAATGCCTGGGCTTAGGCCTTCTAGGAATCTAGCAATCCTTTGTTCAGGTTTCTCAGTGATGTCACATTGAAGGGTAAGCTACTCAAACTCTCTCAGATAAGACTCAACAGATTTGTCATTTTGTTTTAGTTTAGACAGCTTGATGAACAAATCCTGAGTATAATCCTTAGCAACAAATTTGTTCAACATTTTTTTCTTCAACTTAGACCAGGATTTGATGGGTTCCTTACCCTCCCTAGCCCTTAGACTCTTCATGGTTTCATACCACAGGGAAG
>JAIUZE010015719.1:0-24713 GCA_022085475.1 Heliosperma pusillum | reverse complement strand
CTTTGGGAAGGGAGCCAGCTTAAGTACTAGCCATCTCTGCTTAGGGGGTCGCCTAGCAGAGTTTCTCATGTACGGTTATGTAATGAGACAGGGAATGGGTTAGCTGTTGTCGCTAGGTCTGATCAGTATAGGGCTAGGATGTTTTCCTACCTTGTGGTATAGACTCGAGTTACAGAAGTCGACTATTGACTGTGCTAAGAACTTGTGCCTGTTTCTAGACGTATTGGTCTTTCATGTTTGTATGATTCTATGAATCTGAGAAGGTGAGATGCAAGCCGGCTAAGGTTGATAGAGTTTGGATTACCGATTGTTAACTGATTCACATGATTACGTGTTGATTAGGGTTTGAGTGTATCACGGCCATGTTTCTGAGAGGAACCTCTGAGCTAGCATACAAGCTTCCCTACCTCGAGTTATAGATTAATAACAGTTTCACATGATAGCTTTCACAGGATAGGTTATATGTTAGTTAATTGTTTCATAACATGAAAAGCATATCATATATGTTTAAGTTTTGTATTTTCCATATACATTGCTTTTATGTTATTCATGTTTCATTAAACTCGACATTTCGTGGCTGGGAGAACTCGGAGTTACTCCCCACTGACTGTGGCTTCCGTTTTTATATTTAATGCGGTTGGCAGGTTTGTGATGCATACATTGGGTACATTGACGAGCTAGCGAGCGAAGTATTTACCTTGGACCTATATTCGGTTCTTTAGGATTGTATATTATTATACACTCTTTTATTTCCGTATTTATACGGGAGATATGTCTCCCGTTTTGAATATGTATTCTGTATAATATTATTCCCTTTTTGTTGAACCTTTTTATTTAAGACACCTTCGTTATGTATTCTCATCTTTTATTTAGTTAAATTATATTTTTTTCTTTCCGCAAATTTGAGGGTGTCACAGTGATCAACTGGTCCCTAAAAGTCACACCTAAAGGATGTGTTTGAGAGATGTGATTATTTGAGAAAATAATCATATTGATGCCTTATTAAATGACTAAAAGGTTAGTCGATGTTTTTGACTAAAAGGTTAGTCAATGTGATAATGACAGATTATTTAATAACGATTAAATAAAGTTTAGCTGAGACGAATTAACTGTAATTCGTAAATTGAATATAAAATGTTATATTTAATTGTTATATATAATGTAAGCTAATTAAACATAAACCGTTATAATTAATTGGCAAATTATAAATATACGGATATTTATAACTAATGATGTATTATAGTGATGTCGGTCCATGACATATGACGATTATAATATATCACATTATATTGGAAGCTATTATAACCGAAACAAAAGTGTCCAGATACACTCTGTTTTTCGGTCAATGGGTAGTTATTTTGAGGAGAAAATATCTCCCCATAATAGCTAATTGGTGCCGTGAGAAAGGGAGAAGAAGAGGAAAGATTTAGAATTTTCTTCTAACCCTAATTCATTCTCTCTAGTGCCTCCATCATTTTACATCTCACAAAAAGAAAAGAAATTGTATTCTTTTCTATCTTTTTCTAGCAAAACCTAAGGCATATCTTGATCAATCTTGGGTGCAACGATTAGGAGATATCAAATTTTGATATTTGTTCTTAGGCCATCAAAGCAAGGACTAAAGGTTATTTCTAATCTCTCGCTTATTATGCATTTTCGTTTATGACTATTAATCATATAATCATAATTTCATTATAATCCTGAATGATTTAAAGGGAAGTATATGGATATTTTCCCACACGAAACCCCTCACAATGAACCCGGCCCAAGGGCCACTAATGCGGCCAAAGCCGCTTATGAGGAGTACTTGAAAGTATCCAATGACGTCAAGATGGTCTTAATTTGGTCAATGTCCTCTAGTCTTAAGCAACAATACATCACCCTAGGAGCATATGAGATATTCTCGAGGGTGACTTTGGCGTTTTCTCAGTCACTTGACATACGCCAATACAATGCTATGACATGGCTTTTTGAAGCCAAGCTAGACAAGGGCCAAAAGGTTAGCCCACATGTGCTCAAGATGGCTGAGCATGTGGACACCCTAGAGCGTCTAAGGGTTAAGATTCCAAAGAAGCTAGCGGTTGGCCGCATCCTTCATTCACTTCCTCCCAAGTTCGCCCAAACTAGGGTGAACTATAACATGCATGGCATGGACAAGAGCTTTCATGAGCTCCATGCTTTCCTTACCAAAGTCGAACGGGATATGGAGGCAAGTGTGGAGTGAGAAAAAGGGATGTTCTTTCAATAAAGTTGAAGAACTTAAGTCTTGGGGTTCAAAAGGGAAAGGGCAAAGCTAAGGCCCAATTTAAGAAGCATGGAAAAGGAAAGGGCAAAGCTATAATGTATAGCAATGCCAAGGCTAAGGGCAAGAAGCATGCTGACGCCGAATGCTTTTATGTTAAAGGCAAGGGACATTGGAAACGTAATTGTCCCAAGTATTTGAAGGATAAGAAGGATGGATGTGTGACACCATCAGGTATAATCCTCTCTTCTCTCTATATGATAGATATTAACTATGCTTGCACTTCTACTTGGGTATTTGATACCGGATGTGGTTCTCACCTTTGTATTCATTTACAGTGGCTGAAGGACGTGCAAGTACTAGCCAAGGGTGATGTAGTCCTACGCATGGGGAATGGAGCAAGAGTAGCTGCCGTTTCGGTAGGAACTTATGTACTCACCTTAGCTAGTGGTCTTGAATTGTATTTAAATAATTGTTATTTTGTACCTTCCTTGACCAAGAACATTATCTCCATATCCGTGCTTGATGCGGAGGGTTTCTCTTTTGTAATCAAGAACAATGGTTGTTCGTTTTATTTTAATGATGTGTTTTATGGTAAAGCCGTCTCTATTTGAGGTATTTATGCTCTAGATAATGTTAATAAAGTTTATCATGTAGAGAGTAAGAAGCTCAAATTAGGTGAAACTAATCAACCATACCTTTGGCATTGTCGTTTAAGTCATATAAACGAACGACGCATAAAGAGACTTGTTTAAACGAAACTTCTCAAACCATTTGATTACGAATCTTATGGTGTATGTGAATCTTGCCTTTTAGGCAAGATGACTCGTGCTCCTTTTACCGGAAAAGGAACACAAGCAAATGAGGTATTAGGCCTTGTACATACGGATGTATGTGGCCCAATGAATCTCCAAGCTAGAGGTGGTTATAACTATTTCATTACCTTTACCGACGATTTGAGTAGATATGGATATGTCTACTTAATGAGGCATAAAAGTGAAGCTATTGAAAAGTTCAAAGAGTTTCAACGTGAAGTAGATAACCAATTGAATAAGAAGATTAAAACCCTACGATCCGATTGTGGTGGTGAATATCTAAATAATGAATTTGATTCACATCTAAAAGATTGTGGCATAGTATCACAATGGACTCCTCTTGGAACACCCCAACTAAATGGTGTGTCCGAAAGGAGAAACAGAACTTTATTAGATATGGTTCGGTCAATGATGAGTCTTACAGAGCTTCCAGATTCATTTTGGGGATTTGCTATCTTATCCACAATTTTTTCACTAAATCGTAGCCCAACTAAAGCGGCAGATAAGACTTCATATGAGATATGGAAAGGAAAGGTTCCTTATTTGTCATTTATGAGAATTTGGGGTTGCGAGGCGTATATTCATGACAAGTCTAACGATAAACTCGCACCCAGATCCAACAAATGTATTTTTGTAGGGTATCCTAAGGAAACACGTGGTTATTACTTCTACAACTGTCACGAGGACAAAGTGTTTGTGTCTCGTGATGCTGTTTTTCTAGAAAACGATAATATTTCTAATAGACAGAGTGGGAGAAAGTTTGAACTTGATGAAGTTCAAAAGCCACAAACTGAGAATGAATTAGTGGAAAACGTTCCCTCCTCATCTAAAATGGTTGTTGTCCCTAGAAGGTCAAGTAGAATTTTTCATCAACCTGATCGTTACCTCGGATGTATCGAGGAAGATGGAGATTTGTTACTTTTTGAAAGTGACAAACCCACCACCTACAAGTCGGTTGTTTCTAGTCCCGACTCCACGCATTGGCTCGAGGCCATGCGATCCGAAATGGATTCTATGCGCGAAAATCAAGTATGGGACTTGGTGGACTTACCTGAGAAGGTACGACCTCTTCAGTGCAAGTGGATCTACAAGATCAAAATCGGCATAGATGGACAAAATAATGTCTACAAAGCCAGATTGGTGGCAAAAGGCTTCACTCAAGTTCATGGTTTACACTATGATGAAACCTTCGCCCCAGTCGCTATGCTTCGATCCATTAGGATTCTCTTAGCGGTTGCCACCTCTCATAACTATGAAATTAGGTAAATGGATGTCAAAACCGCCTTCTTGAATGAGATTCTAGAAGAGGAAGTGTATATGACACAACCTGAAGGTTTTGTGGATAAATCCAATCCTAAGAAAGTATGCAAATTCAAGAGATCCATTTATGGTCTTAAGCAAGCATCCAGGAGTTGGAATCCTCTCTTCGATTATGTTATTAAACAAAACGGTTTCACTCGAAGTGTCGAGGAGCCATGTTTATACATGAAGTTTAGTGGGAGCAAAGTTACTTTCCTTATTTTGTATGTGGATGGTATACTTCTCATTAGGAATGATATACCAATGCTTACTTCTACAAAGGAGTGGCTCGGGAAACATTTCCATATGAAGGACTTGGGAGAGGCACAACACATTTTGAGTATCCGAATCTATAGAGATAGATTGAAAAGGATACTAGCATTAAGTCAAGAAGCTTATATAGATAAGATTCTTGATCGGTTCAAAATGAAAGACTCTAAGAGAGGCTTTGTTCCCATAGGTCATGGTATCAGTCTGAGCAAATCATAGAGTCCTACCGTTACCGAAGAGATTGAACGCATGAAATTGATTCCTTATGCTTCCGCAGTTGGATCAATCATGTATGCTATGATGTGCACTCGCCCCGACAATGCATATGCTTTGAGAATGACGTGTCGTTATCAAGCCAATCCAGGTGAGAGTCACTGGATAGCCGTTAAGAACGTACTTAAGTACTTACGAAGAACTAAAGATTTGTTGTTGGTGTTTGGAGGAGAAACTGATTTGCGTGTAAAGGGTTACACGGACGCTAGTTTCCAAACTGATAGGGATGATTTAAAATCCTAATCCGGCTATGTCTTTATGTTGAATGGAGAAGTTGTTTGCTAGAAAAGCTTCAAGCAAAGCGTTACTGCGGATTCTACAACAGAAGCTCGGTACCTTGCAGCATCAGAGGCTGCTAAGGAAGATGTGTGGATTCGGCAATTCATGGAAGGTCTAGGGGTAGTCCCCACCGTCGTAGATCCAATCACGATGTCTTGTGATAACAGTGGGGCTATATTTCAAGCAAAGGAACCCAAGTCTAATAACAAGTCTAGACATGTACTTAGGAAATACCATGTAATTAGAGATTATGTGGAGAGGATGGAAATTGATGTATGTAAGGTTGGGATAGACGATAACATCGCTGATCCTCTAACCAAGCTTCTTTCAAAGGCTAAGCATGATGGGCATGTCGTCGCAATGGGATTAAGACGAGTACCTGAATTCCTCTAGATTATATGATATGTAATAGTTGAATATTGTATCAATGTTAACATATATGATAATTGCATTCATTCTTCGAGTTTTATATGAACTCTTTATATTAGAATTTTTAAATTTCAATACTTTGTTTTATCTGAATTGGTTTTATGAAAAGTTGAACACAATTCAAGTGAACAAGATAAACTTAGTACTATTTTCCCTAGTCACTCATATGAGGTGACGTCTCAAAGTGACTAGATTGTAAGTCGATCGATGGCCAGTTCAGCGCCATGGGGTCATGGAGATGACTGGTCATTTACATAGGCAGACTGTATGACACTCTGTCAGACAGTGACCTTTATAGGATCCCTTATCAAAATTGTTGAAGCCTGGTCGTGGCAGGAATTTCTATATTATTCCTATGAGTCGATTCTTTAGACTAGCGACCATTTACCTGAGTTGGTGTATTTTTTCGATTGACCTTGGTTTTTATCCTAGGTCGTGCCGTGATAGAAGGCCGATGGGCATCTTCTGGGTCATGGTGATCTGGATTATACAGTGTAAGTTAGGTCAATAGGAATTGTCCACCCACGTTGGGTATTAACATCTTCGGGCCACTCGAGGAGTAGTGACTGGAAATGCGTGGCCACGCTCGGAAGAGATCGCTGGTAGATTTTCCGGTCAGATAGTTACTCTCTCAGATCGAGAAACCAACACTAAATGCAATATGATACAACTAATTATTGACCTATTCTGGTACACGGGGGGACTACGGAAGGGGCGCGCTTAGGAAGGACATGCGTAAAAATACGCATTTGTGGAGTCGCCACCAATATTTATGGGAAATTGGAAGCGTTGGAATACTATATGCCATGTCAAGACGTAAACTAATGACATGAACACTAAGAACTCGTTACCCTTAGCATTTTATGTCTAGAATGACTCTCGTGGATGCCAATGAACACGGATGTTCTCAGAGATCTGAAGTAAGGGGTGAGGGTACGTATTAGGAAGCTCTTTAATCGAAAACCTAATCCCGCCCGCCTTGATACCGGCGTCTACTAATAACTAGGGAAATCGTTCATACTTGATATGTTATCGATTATATGCATGCAATGCAACATCCAACATTTTAATCTCAACATGTGAATTAGACTATGTCGGTGAACATGTAACTAGCACTCAATCATGTCGAAATTGGGGATTTAGAGTTAATTACATATGATAAAGAAGCAAAATCATACAATTACAATGACTAAATAAGATTTCAACGAATTACGGGATCCACGGCAGAAATATATTCAAAACGGAGATTTGAAGATAAGGAAAAGATTTGAAAACTTAAAGACAGATTAGGAGCGATATTACGGCTAATAGTTAATTAATTAAGTAATTAAAGCTACGTCAAAGTACAATTGCCAACGTACTTGCTACACCCATTTGATATCATCTAGAGAATGATGAGAGAGAAAGTTAGAGAGAAGTACTCCTAATTTTCTAGGGTTCTTGGGTTTTGTGCAATGGCTAAAACCAATATTACTAATCATTCTCTAAATAGTTCTAAATCAAATAGTAAAAATAATATATCAACATCTAATATACAAACACTCAATAATTCTAATACGTCAAATAATACAATTTCAAATAGTAAAACTGGATCTGTTGGAAAGTCGTCTCAGGTGAAATCGAATGACTCTCGACAAACTGAAATTCGGAGTGCTCAGGAGGCGGTACATCAGAAATTACAAGGAGAGAAGGAGGCTGAATCTCAGGCGGAAGCTGAAAAGGAGGAACAATGGCAGGAAGTAGTTTCAAAACGGAGGAAACAAGAGCTGAATCGTTCTAGGGAGGAACATATAGAAACACGGGTGGAAAGTACATCAGTTGAGTGTGTGGCAAAAGGTAATAATCTAAAACTTACGCTTGATGATGTACAAGATGAGATTAAGTATTGGTCGTCTGCAGTATACGGCTATGTTATGGGGGCTAATCCTCCGAGAATGGTTTTAGAAGGTTTCATTAGAAGCGTTCTGGTGGATTATAATATTTCTAAAGTCTCTTTTCTACCTAATGGATTATTCGTGATTCGGTTTGCTGAAGTAGAGCACCAACAACTTGTTCTTAAAAGAGGGATTCTGCTGTTAGATGGTAAACCCATCATTTTACGACCTTGGGACCCTAATGTTAAAATGGCCAAAGTATCGGTGAAGAAGGTCCCTATTTGGATAAAATTGGTGGGGTTGGATTTGAAATTCTGGGGGGAAAAGTGTCTGATGAAGCTGGCATCATTAATTGGCAAGTTTGAAAGAATTGATGATGTTACTATAATGCGAACTTTATTAGGCTTTGCTAAGGTGCTTGTAGAGGTTGAGGTAGATCAGAACTTCCCTACACAGATTGTCTTTGAGGATGAGATGGGTCAGGAGGTCACTGTTGCTGTGGAGTATGATTGGTTACCAATAAATTGTTTGAGTTGTCATGGTATGGGACACAATTTGGAGATGTGCAGAAAGGCCAGGGGTCCTATTAAAACAGTGTCAGGACCTGTTAGGAAGGTGTGGAAGAAGAAGGAGGAAGTAAGGCAGATTAATGACCAAGTGGAATTTCCTAGCTTACAGCAAAGCTTAGGAGTCACCAGTGGTCAGAGGAATGATAGGATGGAGAAGGAAGATGGTGGTGTAGTCATTACACCAGATAATACCCCAGCACATATGACTTATAGTGCTGTGCTTAGCCCTGCTAGGATCATTAATAGACTCACTAGACATGAGACTAGGATTCCGGACATGCAGCAGAGTGGTTTTGCCCTGCAATTTAATAGTGCTTTGGGGAAAGAGTCTCCATTGGTGGATAGAGGTGGTGGGGATGATAATCCTCCATCTCATCATGACTAGATTTGGAGTTTGGAACATTAGGGGCCTGAATAATGAGATTAAACAGAAATATATTAAATGGTATCTTCATCAGATGGGTGTTGAGATATTTGGGCTCCTTGAGACAAGAGTGAAATCCTTGTCTCTAAATAAAGTAGCAGGTAATGTCTGTTGTGGCTGGTCTTTTGTTACTAATCATGCCTATCATGATGGTGGGAGAATTTGGGTTTTATGGAGGAATCAGGGAGTTCAGGTGACTGTGTTGGAAATGTCATCTCAGTTTATTCATATTAAGGTGCAGCAGGATAGTAATGATAGAATTTTCTATATAACTTTTGTATATGGTTTGAATAGAATTGAGGAGAGAACTCCTCTTTGGAATGATCTTATGAGATTATATACTGTGAACCCTTGGATCATCTTAGGGGATTTTAACAATGTTCTCCATGCTAGTGAGAAAATTGGCCTTCCTGTCAAAGATGCAGAAACAATGCCTTTTCAAAATGCTATTAACAATTGTGATTTGAGGGACATTAAGACTTTGGGGGCTTTTTTTACTTGGAATAACAAGCAACCCAGTGGTACCAGAGTTTTTAGTAGAATAGATAGAGTTTTGATTAATGATGGTTGGCTCAATCTTAGGCCTAATGCTTATGCTTTCTTTGGACCTGAGGGGGAGTTTGATCACTGTCCGTGCTTGATTGAGGAGGGAGGTGTAGTTCATGGTGGGAAGAAACCATTTAAATTCTTTAACATGTGGAGCAAGGTTAAGGAGTATAAGGAGATTGTTAGAATAGGTTGGACTCAGCAGAGTACTGGCTCTCCTATGTTTAGAGTGGTGTCCAAGCTCAAGATTCTTAAACCTCTTCTGAAAAATTTGAATAAGGATCTGTTCTCTGATATTGAAAGGAATTCTGATGTGGCTTATAGAATGCTGGTGGATTGTCAGAAAGAGCTTCAACAGGATCCAACTAATTGTATACTTATGAATAAAGAGTATCAAATTAGGAATAGTTATAAGATGCTTGCTGAGGCAAAGGTGGATTTTCTTAGACAAAAAGCTAAATGTCATTGGGCTAAGGATGGTGATACTAACTCTGCAATGTTTCATAAGATCATCAAGAACAGACAGATTCAAAACAAGGTTTTTAGAATTGAGGATATGCATGGGGTTGTGTTTGATAAGCTTGAAGATATTCAGACTGCCTTTGAGGAGTATTATCTTTCTCTGTTGGGGTCTTGTGCTGCTACTTCTGAGTTTCATCCTAGTATTATGAGAACAGGTCCCAGAGTGGAGCAGGAGGATTGGGAGGATTTATGCAGTATTCCTAATGCTGAGGAGATTAAGAGAATTGTTTTTTCTATACCTGATGATAAGAGTCCTGGCCCGGATGGGTATACTAGTTGTTTCTACAAGACTAGTTGGGGAATCATTGGTGATGATGTTTGTAAGGCAGTTCAGGATTTCTTAAGGACGGGTAAGATGTTAAAGCAAATTAATAATACTAATGTTGTGCTTATTCCTAAAAAAGAGAACCCTAGTAGTGTTAAGGATTTCAGACCTATAGCCTGTTGCAACACCTTATATAAGTTCATCTCTAAACTGTTGTGTGAGAGGCTGTCTAAGGTGCTTCCTAAAGTTGTTAATCCTTCTCAGTCTGCTTTTATTAAAGGTAGGAGTATAATGGGGAACATTCTTATTAGCCAGGACTTGGTTAGGCTTTATAATAGAGCCAATCCTTCCCCTAGATGTTTGATCAAGGTGGATCTGAGGAAGGCCTATGATTCTATTGAATGGGTCTTTGTTCAGAATGTCCTTCAGAGTTTGAACTTTCCTGCTGGTTTTTTGAAGGCTGTCATGCTGTGTATTACCACTACCTCCTATTCCATTGTTCTTAATGGTAATTCCTTTGGGTTCTTCCAAGGTAAGAGAGGTCTGAGACAGGGTGATCCCTTATCTCCTCTTCTCTTTACTCTTTGTATGGAATACTTGAGTAGGATTTTAATTATGATTGGTGAGATCCCTGGCTTTAAGTATCACCATTTATGTAAAGGTTTACACCTTAATCATCTTATGTTTGCTGATGATCTCCTCATCTTCTGTAAGGGTGATATAAAGTCTATTTTTATGATTGTGGAGGGTTTTGATGTGTTTTCAAAGGCTTCTGGGCTGCAGATTAACAATGAGAAATCTGATTTGATCATTAAGGGGGTTGATAGGGAGACTGAGGATTTCATTTTGGATAATACTGGTTTTTCTAGGGGCAGTCTTCCCTTCAAATATCTGGGCATTAATATTTCTCATAAGAGGTTGAACAGGCAGGATTGTAAGATGCTGGTTGAGAGGATGAGTGCTAGGATTAAAGGCTGGAACAGGAGGAAGATTTCTTACTCAGGGAGGCTTGTTTTGGTTAAATCAGTCTTGAGTACCATTCATAACTATTGGGCACAACTTTTCATTTTACCTGTGGGAGTTCTTGATACTCTCAAAGCCCTTTGTAGAAACTTTGTTTGGGAAGGGGAGGAGACTTACTCTAAGGCTCCCCTTGTTGCTTGGAATGTCTTATGTAAGAGTAAAAAAGAAGGTGGTCTAGGCATCTATGATAGTGTTAAGTGGAACATTGCATCTGTTGGGAAATTAGTGTGGTGGATTATGCTCAAGAAGGACCATCTTTGGATAAAATGGATAGATAAGATTTATTTGAAAGGGAGAGACTGGATTTCTTACAGTCCTAGCAGTTCAAGCTCATGGGCCTGGAGAAAGATTTGTGGAGTCAAGGAGATTCTAAAAGAGGGATTGCAATCTGAAGAGTGGCTGGAAGAGGATGGATACTCCATTAGTAAAGGATACAAGTGGCTGGATGGGAATGATAACAATAGAGTGGACTGGTTTTGTATCACTTGGAGCAGGCTTAACATTCCTAAACACTGTTTCATTTATTGATTGGCTGTTAAAGGTAGACTACTTACCCTGGATAGATTGCATAGAAGGGGGTTTACAGGAAACTTAACCTGCTTTTTGTGTGGGATCAGCTCTGAAGATCACTATCATTTGTTCCAGGACTGTTGTTTTGCAAAGAAATGTTTTGATTGTCTAGATGACAGGCTCCAGGTCAGGCTCAACAATGATCACTCCCCTGCAGCATTACTCAGAATGAGAATGGGGACAGGCTTCATCAGAAAAGTATACTGGACATTAGTGGTGGCTGTTTATTATAACATTTGGAATTGCAGGAACAAATGCAGGCTGGAGGCTTCTGTCCAGAGGCCTGAGCAGTTGATACAGGATATATGTGTTCAAGCAAAGATGAGATTAATGCAAAATGAACTTGGTACATTAAAGAGAGATGAGATTGTATGGTGTAGAAATAGACAACTTATGTAATTTTATCCTTTGTCTGTTTTTCTTAGAGGGATTGTATGATGAGTATTATGGTACTAGGTTGTAAAAGGACTGTGGTTTGGAGGGCGTAATGCCGTTTTAATCAAAGCTTACATTTGCACCAAAAAAAAAAAGCTACGTCAAAGTGAGACGAGAAGTTCAGGGACAGAAGTCAACCCAGAACTGGCGCAGCAACAAATGCGTCCTCTGGAAGAGGCGCAAGGCTCATTACTTTTGTTCTTGAGCTGAATTCTGACTGTTAAGTCAAAATCATAAGAAGTTAACATTCTTTGGTATATTTACGATTGATTATTGACCTATGACTCGAATAGAAGTGGTTTAACATATTAATTATACTACAATTTGTATCAATAATGAATTTCAGAAATTTGATATGAACAAATCGAATCTCCAAGACCCAATTTTGACTTAAAGACGAAACATTTTATATGAAAGATTATATTGAAGAAAAGAGATAAAATAACAAAATTACAGGAACCAGTGGAAGAAGAAGAAAAGCAGGAGCATGGCAGCTTCTGGAAGAGACGTAGCAGGCGCTGCGATCCTTCCAGAAGCCGCAGCTGCTACTTCGTTCCTTCTCGACGTCTGATGACTGCTAAAAAGGTTTTGTTTTGAAAATCGATTTTGAACTTTACTTCTGACGTGAATCTTACATTAAATGAACGAAAAATAAATAATACAAATAAAAAGACGGGATTTTCACCCTCAGACTTACATGTTTGATGAAACGAGATTAACTAAGTTAACATTTAGTGATTGCTCGATTCGAATATACATAGAAAGTGCCCTTGTTTAGAGGATCTATAATGATTAGATTGAATTAGATTGATTGTGTAGTGGTCAAATTTGGTCGGTCATGCAACGTGACAGATACGCAGAAGGATCTGAGCTTACGTGGTCGATTGATCAAGCACGTACATGTCGAAATCTTAGAGCAAAGTCTAGAATGCAAAGAGAGAAGAGAAGGGTGGAACACTCGCGTGCCTAAAAAGTGAGATCATAGCTCTCCTTTTATAGTAGAAATTGTGAAGAGTTTTGGAATAACTCAAACTTATCACAGAAATATTATGAAAACAGAGAACATGCAAGGGAAGGGGTGCAACAGGAGCTGCGATCCTTCAAAGAGGCGCAGCACCTGCTGCGTTATTTCCCAACCAGTGTCCTTCTGCGGAAGAAAGATTTCCACGTTTCTATTACAGAATTGTGGTAGATCTATGCCTCCTTTAAAAAAGATACGAGATATATTTTATCAAAAAGATAGAATTTGAAAGTTTAATAAAATATCCATAATATTCTAGAGCGTTCCGACTCGGCATTTTAAAACGGTTTCTAGAAAATGAAGCGGTTTTCGACCCGGACTCCAAATGAACACTAATGACTATCAAAACGACCATACCGGTGCATAGATGACGACCAAGGGGTAGAGACAAGTGTTTGAGCTATCACTTGACGATAAACTTACGAATTGTCATAACTTGTTTTGCGTACCAAACATGCGGCCCAATCATCATTGGGTGGTTAACGGAAGGTGTAGAACTGAGGTATCTACACCTATATGAATGCAAGCTAATCTAAATGTGTCATTTATGAGTCTCGTTGCGGTGGTAAATGGTCCAGAAATCAGCTCCTCATGGGGGTACCAATCACAAGAAAGTCTAAACATGACATCTAACTACATTATGGACGGAATTTTTTTTAACTAAAGGGTATGAAAAATAATTGTCAATTTGGATTTTTCAACTGGAGCCAAGGGTTGGTTTCAAAATGGGACTTGACACCCACCTCCCATGTTGCCAACACACACTAATAACTAACTACAACAAGACTAAGGGCAAAATAATCATGAGAGGAACTGAAATAAGGGGAAAGCATAATAGAGGGGAGCGGGTAGATGCTAAATAAGTCACCTAGTCATGACTCTCATACTCTTCATCCATCAAAAATATGAAAGCTCTCCTCCTCAAGAGCACCATCATATTACTCATTATCATCTCTATCATTACCGCCACCAACATTGTACTCACCCCCCCCCCCCCCCCCCCCCCCCCCCCCCCCCCCCCCCCCCCCCCCCCCCCCCCCCCCCCCCCCCCCCCCCCCGCTACCACCCCCTTCTCCATGTCCACCGTCCTTCCTTGGTTTCCAAGATTTGGGAACAACAAGTCTCGTTGCACCCAATTTGGCAAGAAACCATTAGGTACAATTTGCCCTTGGTTCGCCATCCTGTGATAGGAGGGGTATTGGACATATTAGTTGTTTATCCGGTCATTGTGCATATTCATATGAATGTTTTTCTTTAGATCGGTCAGGTAGTCCGCGTTTGGGAGGACTAAGGGGTCGACGTGTTTAAACGGTCGTTAGGGTATGGGGTAAGGTGGCATGTGAATTTAACCCGGTGGGAACTGGGGCTTTGGGAACTGGGGTTCAACCCGACTCGGTAGGGGTTGGGGTTGAGGTTACGGGGGTTGATGAAGGGTTTGACCCGAGGTCTCACCCAACTCCCTAAAGGCTCTAGTTGGAGACCCCTCTACTACCGTTCCCGGTACCAAGTAGCTAGGTCTCTGGTCGATCGTGTATCCCCTAGGTTCAAAGGGTGGTAGACGGTGGCAAGGCAGGTAGAAGGGTGAAGCATCTTTTATCACCCACTCAAACCGCCTCGGATTCTTGTCTTCCTTAATCTAGATGTAAGAGCGGATAAGGGTTTCCTTGTCTAACAAAGTTCCCCCACCGAAGACCTCGTACGCCCCATCACTATTAAACTCGGGTTTGAAGTGTTTGGCTAGGTTAGCCCCCAATTACCGCAGTTTGTCTCCTGTTAGACTTAGTGGCTAACTTCCTCATTATGGTAACCATTTCGTGCACTAAATTAAATTTGAAAGCAACCCCCAACCCTTGCACCTTCATGTGCAACTCCAAAACTATAATATTGATTTGGGACATGTGGTTGGGCTCTAGTCGACATAAAAATGACCCCGACACAAGTCGATGCCGAAAACGAAGCACACGGTGATGAACTAACAATGTTGAATTTCGTTTGAATCCATTAGGACCCCCCTTGTCAAAACGGTCCACAAGGGTTCCTCCTAAAAACCCTTAGGTTCTCTAGTCTCTCTCTCCGGTGGAATTTCTAACCCAAAATTTGAAGCGAAATTGGTTAAGGTGATGATTTGGCTAGAATTAGCGATGCGAAAATAAAGACAAACTACCCCATCCTTATTCTAAAAATATTTCAGACTACTAATGAACTCAAATGTAAGACTTCGGTACGAAATTTCATGCATATGCAAGATAGTAGCCATACCTGTGGTGGAGAAAAAGGAGACCAGTCGTTCCTCGAGCCCTAACTTCTCTAGGATGTCGTGGCAGAGAAACGTAGTTGGCACCATATCAAACCCCTTTAAACTGTTGAAAGCTTCCCTATGCTCATCTGACTCAAAAACGACTTTCAGAAAGTCCGGGAGTTGCTCCATTTCTCGGTCTTCTTCGGGGCCACGGTTGTTTGAGGTGCCTCTCTTTCGTCTCTTTTGCGCCCTTGAAGAAGTATTCTTTGCCTTTCCCTTTCCCACCATTGTTAATGAATTTGAGGGGTTTGATAATGTTTCCCACAAAATTTCATCAAAAATCCCCCATAATGTTTCCTAAACACAAGAAAAGGTTCTTATGATCCACTAAATAGCCTTCTATGGTGATTAGAAGACCCAAAATTCACCAAAAAAATAAATTCCAAATTTGGATTTTTGAAACCCTAGATTTTAAAAAGTCGATGTTTTGAGTTTTTTGATGTTTTGAAGGGAAAATATGGTAGCTTAAGTGTTTGGGATGAAAGGAGAGATGATTTTGGAGTGATTTTGGAAAGATTTGAGGGAGTTTGATGAAGACTTTAGGGAGAAATGGTGGTTTTAGTATGAGAAAGAGTGTATGTGTGTTTGTATGTTTGTGCAATTGAAGGAAAGAGAAAAGAAAGGAAGAAGAATGAAGAAGAGGTCCTTTTGGTTTCTAGGGTTTTGTGCAAAGGCCAAGATCTATCTTGAATCTCATACTTTTCTTGTCTCAAATCTCAATAGTAATAATAATAGACACCAATACTATTCACAAATATATTACATTATAATTACAAATAGCGTAAAATCTGTATTATCTTAAATAATGGAGGCTATCAAAGTAATTGCGGATGCGCGTAAGGAGACAGCT
The DNA here is from genome assembly GCA_022085475.1 of Heliosperma pusillum. Classification (NCBI taxonomy): domain Eukaryota; kingdom Viridiplantae; phylum Streptophyta; class Magnoliopsida; order Caryophyllales; family Caryophyllaceae; genus Heliosperma; species Heliosperma pusillum. Next base: position 8,708 of record JAIUZE010015719.1, on the reverse strand, counting down.
GGTAAATTGATGGAGACCGGTCTTCAAGCTGATGTTGCTGCACAAGATAGTAGCAACACTGATCAAGGTAATCAAGATACGACATGGCAAGGTATGGGATCGAAGAAGAAGAAGACTAGGGATACTTCATCTCAGGTTGTCAAATTGGCGACGATAGATGAACATACAGATGGGGAACTTAGCAGTAAAGGTAATATTCTCAAATTAACTATGGATGATGTAGTTGATGAGATTAATTACTGGAATACTGTTGTTTTTGGGTATGTAATGGGGGTAAATCCTCCTAGAATAGTATTGGAAGGGTATCTTAGGAGAGAATTGAAGGATTATGATGTTTCTAAGATAGGATTCCTACCAAATGAGTTGTTTGTTGTTAGGTTTGATACGAGTGAACATCAGAAACTGGTTTTGGATAGAGGGGTGATGTTATTTGATGGCAAACCAGTAATACTGCGTCAATGGGATCCAAATGTAAAGATGACTAAAATCTCGGTTAAATCTGTCCCAATTTGGATTAAACTTGTATGGCTTGATTTGAAGTTTTGGGGTAACTCATGCTTGGAGAAGCGGCATCATTGCTTGGAAAATTTGTTAGGATTGATGAACTAACTTTGAGGAAAACTCTACTTGGTTATGCTACGGTGATGGTGGAGGTTGAAGTTGACCAACAATAATTCCCTGATAAAATTTATTTTGAGGATGAGAAGAGGCAAGAAATGTACGGGCATGGGACATTATGCAAATGTGTGTAGGAGGGGGACTGGTATTGCTCCTCCTAATGTAATCCCACAAAAGCCTGTTAGGCATATCTGGAAGAAAAATATTGGTCCTGGCACTGTGCTAGACCCTGTTGAATTTCCTGTGCTAGCCAAGGTTACTCATGTAGTAGGTGGGATGAGAAATAATAGGACTCTGACTGAACCAAAGGAACCTATGAAGGAAAGTGTGGCTAACCTAGTTACTCCTGCTAATACCCCTATGAGCATGAACTATAGTGCCTTATTCACCCATACTCGGATCATCACTAGGATGACTAGGCATGCAACTAGAATTATTGGGGGTAAGGAGAATGATTTTGTTGCAAGAATTAATAGTGTTATTGGGAAGTCTGCTGAAATGGTTGATAAAGGGGGTGGAGGGGAGAATCAGACCTCCTCCAATGACTAGGTTAGGAAAGTGGAACATTAGGGGCCTGAATAATGATGGGAAACAACGTTATATGAAATGGTTTCTACATCAAGCAGATAAAGATATTTTTGGGCTCCTTAAGACTAGAGTAAAACCTGGTTCTCTAAATAATGTAGTTGAAAATATTTGTAGTTGATGGTCTTACACTACAAATTATGTGCAGCATAATAGGGAAAGGATTTGGGTACTTTGGAGACATAAGAGCATTAAGGCATATATTATTGAGATGTCGGCTGAATATATCCATATTAAGGTGACTAGAATTGATGATAATAGTAAGTTTTTCATTACTTTTGTGTATGGTTTTAACAAGCCTGAGGATATGATTTCTCTTTGGGATGATTTTATTAGGATGAATATGATGGAGCCTTGGGTGGTTGTGGGTGATTTTAACAATGTGTTGTGTACTAATGAAAAGATTGGTCTTCCAGTTAGAGACTCTGAAACTCAACCCTTTTAGAGAGTTATTAGTATGTGTGATTTTCAAGATATGAAAAACTTAGGTGCTTTCTTTACTTGGAATAACAAGCAACCTAGTGGTACAAGGGTTTTTAGTAAAATTGATAGGGTGCTGGTAAATGAGGACTGGGTGAGAACAAAGCCTGATTATTATGCTTACTATGGACCTGAAGGAGACTTTGATCATTGTCCTTGTATCATTGAGGAGGGAGGAACAGTTGCTCAAAGGAAGAAACCTCTTTAATTCTTTAACATGTGGTGTAAAACTCCTGAGTATAAAGCGATTGTGAAGAATGGTTGGAGTCACTGTGTTAATGGGACCCCTATATTCAAGGTGATTTCCAGGCTTAAGGCTTTAAAACCTATGTTAGTGAATCTTAACAGAGATTTTTTTTCTGACATTGAGAGGAATGCTGATGTTGCCTTTGAAGTTCTCCTGAAGTGTTAAAAAAACCTTCAAGCAGACCCTGCAAATACTGCATTGATGGATATTGAATATCAATCTCGTCCAAGCTACTTGATGATGAAGCAAGCCAATGACGAATATCTGAGACAAAAGTCTAAATATATTTGGGCACGTGATGAGGACACTAATACTGCTATCTTTCATAAAACAATTCAGCAGAGACAAATTCAGAATAAAGTGCTTAGGGTTGTTGGCATTGATGGAATTACCTACAAGCATGCGGATGACATTATTCAGGCCTTTGAGGTATACTATAAGGAACTCCTGGGCACGATTGGTAATAGTAGTGATTTTAATTCTAATATCATGAAGAGTGGCCCTAGAGTTCATTCGGATGATTGACCTATGTTATGTCAAATCCCTTCTGATGAAGAAATTAAGGACACATCTTTATCTATTCCTTGGGACAAACGTCCTGGGCATGTTGGGTATAGTAGTTGTTTCTTCAAAAGCAGTAGGGATATCATTATACTGAGGTATGTTTGGCTGTTAAGAATTTCTTCATGACAGGCAGAATTCTTAAAACAAATTAATTGTATCAATATTGTTTTGATTCCCAAAATTGATAACCTTATTTCTGTCAAAGATTTTCGTCTTATAGCATGTTGCAATACTATATATAAAATTATTTCTAAGCTTTTTTGTAATGGATTAGCTAGAGTACTCCTAGATATAGTTAATCCTGCTCAAGCTGCTTTTGTTAAGGGGAGGAGTATTATGGGAACCATCCTAATTAGTCAGGACTTGGTTAGGCTCTATGCTAATAAGTCTGCTTCTCCTAGATTTATGATTAAGGTGGACCTTATGAAAGCTTATGATTCCATTGAATAGAAAATTTGTGGAGCAGGTTATTTTTAGCCTAAATTTCCCACCTCATTTTGTTACCATAATCATGCAATGTATTACTACTACTTCTTACTCTCTGGTCCTTAAGGGTGTGCCCCATGGTTTCTTTCATGGAAAGAAAGTCTTCGTCAAGTAGACCCACTTCCCCCTTTATTGCTCTCTTTATGCATGAAATACTTGAGAAGGATTTTGAATGTAAGTTACATCCAGGGTTTCAAGTTTCACCATCTGTGTAAAGGATTGAAGTTCAACCACCATTTATTTGCTGATGACGTACTCATTTTCTGTAAACGTGATCTGAGATTTATTATCATGATTGTGGAAGGGTTTGATTTCTTCTCTAGGGCCTCTGGTTTACATATTAACAATGATAAATCTGATTTAATTATGACTGGTATTAAGCTTGAAATTGAGGATATTATGTTTGAGTAGGTGTCCTACACAATAGTGCGCCACATAATAAATCCCATTAAGGAATATAATTGGGAAACTTATTGACTATATTATGATTAGTCAGTTGATTAACGTATATCAATAACGGTTGGCTGACTAGAGGTTGACGTTATTGTCGTATGACGGCGGTTATCAACTGATCCCTTTCGGTCACACCTATAGGATGAACCCAAATAGTAACTAATTATTTGTATATGATACAGTTGATCAGTCCATTACATATATTTGATATGTACGAGAGTTAATTGTTAGAAATTGAGTTTGGAACTCAAATTCGATGAAGTTTAATATTCAATTATGCGATAATTGACTAATAAATTTATATTTATTTTAATATGATTAATTAAGATCTAGTTTAGTAATTAATCGTTAATTTACTAAATTAGATGAGGTTTTATATATATTTTGAGGTAGAGGTAATTAGTTAATTATATTTACAAGGAGTTGTAAAATAAATTAAATGGGCATTGTGAGACCCATTATATATTGATATAATGGTAAAATATCACTTAAAAGTTAAGTGCATATTGTTTATTAATTTGTGTCATATAATTGTTATATGATCAAATTAACACTTAATTATATAAGATAATTAAGCATATGATGTTAAGTATTTGTGGGACAAATATCAAAAATCAAAATGGACTACATTTCACCATGTGGATCGAAAGTGTAGTGGAAAACACAATGATGATTTTTCAATTCTTGTATCACACTACAACGTATTGATGATGATATATTATGACACATGAACATGATCATATACAATTCTACACTCTACCATTTTGCATGGGATTAAAATAAGCAAAATAAATGGCCTCATGGGGCTTAAATGAGCCGGCCATTTGCTCATAAAATGAGCAATTGTTGCTCATTTTTGTTACTTCTCTTTTGTGCTTATTTTACCTCACATCTCTCTAAAACCTCACTTCTCTCTAAAACTCTCATATACTAATATTTATTAAGTATTACTAAGGTAGTAATATATTCTAATATTTGTGAATCTTTACTTATCATCTAGTTGGTACAATGCTCCCTCGGACACTAGCTGGTACTGGAGAAGAATTGGCAATGTTAAAAATGACCTAATTGATGCTTATAATCAACAAATTTGGAAGAATCGGGTTGGGGCAGAATACACAATTGCTAAGGGATATGACTTCATCAGATCCCATAGTCCAAAAGTGGTTTGTGCAAGAGAGGTCTGGTCAAACTGGACTATCACGAAACATGTCAGTTTTGCATGGATGTACCATCACAATAATCTCAACACAATGGATAAAGTGTTCAAACTAGGGATTGCTATTCATATTTACTGTTACCTGTGTAATAATGGAGAAGAAACAAGAGTCCACCTTTACTTTACATGTGAGTACAACAAGAATGTAATGAATCAAATAAGTACCTGGGCAAATATCTGATTACCTACAAATGAGGTCGAGATTTCGAGACAAAGTCGTCGTGGATTGAAGCTGAAACGGGGCGTAATTGATGCCATTATCAACGCTTACAGATACCACAATTAACACCAAAGGAATAACAGTAAGGTCGAGAATAGCATCATGAGACCCGAGATAGTTACCAAGTTAATTATTAAAGACATCAACATGAAGATCAAAGGAAAGGGAAACTATAAAGCTAAAGAGAAAGACCGTAAATGGATGGAGGCCATGGTTGCGGAAATCTGAGGTTGATAAGATAAGGATGATTTCAGGAGAGAGAAGGGAGAGTTGAGGAGAGATGTAAGGAGGGTAAATTGATAGGGTCATCTGTGTTTGTTGCCTGATGTTGTGTTAAATGGATGAATTTTCGTCCATGTGAAGGTATTGGGCCAGAATATTAGCCCAGATCTTTACTCGTTTGTAACTCGATTTTTGATCGAGCACACTATTTTTTACGCTTCTTAATATACTTACATTTTACCAAAAAAAATATTTATCATCAAGTTAGTAATAATTTAAGTTTATTTGGGTATATGTTGGGTGCAACTTCAAGGACGTCTTCTTGTTTGAAGATTCTTGGAGGATCATCCATATTATAGCTCAAAGAACAATAAGAAAAAGGATTTTTCTTATTGTGCCCTATTTGACCGAAATTTCCCAATGTAAGGAAATTTCTTCTTATCTTTTCTTTTATGCCTTTATATTTGCATGCATGTTACATAGATCATTCAACACTAAATTAACAAGTAATTTAGTTACTAATTAGAGAAGTCTAATTAGGATCTTTGGACTTTCATGTGGTTTCAGAGCTAGCTTGTAGCATGCATGTTCATTTTGGGCATTTTTATTAAAGTTATAAGATAACTAATCAATCAAAATTTTGAGTTAAAATATGATTTGGACGAAAGTTTTTAGTGCATGTATACCTTCTGACTTCAAAATATTTGTGGTCAAAGTTCGTGATTTTAGGAATTAATTTGCTATTTATTTTGATTTTTGGCTTTTAAACCGAGTTAATATGCATTTTTATGTTAAAAGTTAACTTAAAATAGTTGCATGTTGATTATGGTCATGACATTTTGATATGATCTCTTATGCTTGTTTTACATACTGTGTGTAAAATTTCGTGACTTTTAATACAGTATTGCATTTTTATTGATTTTTCTGAGATAAAAGTCGATAAAAGGAGATTATTATGTTCATAAAATTGAAACGTGTTTTTCATATTTGAAATTTTTTGGTACATTTCATAATCTGATTTATTTGATTGTGGTGAAATTTTGTAATTTGTTCCACTATTTTTAGATATTTTTAGGTTTTAATGAGATAAAACCGATAAATATAGAGCTATCTGTTCACAAAATGAAATAAGATTTTTTGGGCAAATGTTTTTTGATTTATGAGTTCCTGGAAATATTCCAGAATGTAAAAAAATTTTGGTTTCAAATTTTTATGATGTTTATATTTTATTTTAGGTTTATTTCATTAAAGTTATGATTAAACCGTTATATTTTGCAAATCAAATCAAATCAGACTAATTAATGACCAATAAAATTAGTTGGGACTAATTTTGAGTTGTAAAACAGTTTAGATAATTATTTTTAATTTAAATGAGATTTAAATGATAATTATTGTTTTTAATGGTTGAAAATCAATAAATTCCGTGAAATAGAGCTAGAATGAGCATGAATGTGTGTAGGGCGATTTTAGCATGAATGAATGGATGTCATTTAATTATTTATGAAAATTTTGTACCTAGTATGGCCTAGTTATTTTTATCGTTATTACCCGTAATGTAAGGGAATAACGGTTTGGTTGTAATTTTATGGCGATCTCGTATCGCCGGTCTGTAATAATTAATAGTTTTATTTTATAGATCAAATGTATAATAGGAATTTCCTATGTATTCATTTGTATATTTGTAATTATTTATTATGAAGACCGGTGACTTCCTCAAGACGCTGCCATTTTTTGAAGGCGTTCCAAGTGAAGAAGCAAGGGACCAAGGAGTTCGTTTTCAAATTTTTAATTATCTAGTTAATTTCATTAGCTAGGTGGCCATACTAGGATTATTCTATGCTTGGTTTGTAACAACCCGAAAAGTACCCTATTTTTCTAGTAAAAATATTTTTCGGATACTTTTCAGCAAAGTTAAGTTTTAAAATAGAATTTATTGTTTCGAGTCGTTTTTGGAAATTCCGAGTTCGTATTTGGAATTTCTGAGAGATTTCATGAAAATCCCGTTTTAAGTCATCTTTGACTTTTCTTGACTTTTAAGTCGTCTTTGACTTTTCTTGACTTTTAAGTCGTCTTTGACTTTTCTTGACTTTTTAAGTCTTCATTGACTTTTCTTGACTTTTAAGTCGTCATTAACTTTTCTTGACTTTTAAGTCATCATTGACTTTTCTTGACTTTTAAGTCGACTTTGACTTTCGTTGACTTTTTCCCGACTCGCCTCGTAATTTTAAAGACCGAAATTTTATTTGAAAAATAATAAATTTAATTTATTTTTATTAAGATTTATTTGAATTTATCATAATTTAATATAATTATTTTGAATTTATTTGGAATTAAAGAATAACTTTTACGGTTTAATCCCGAACGTCATTTAACTATTCCCGAGTCATCTTAAATCCCGAAACAAACCCGAAACCCGACTTTGGCATGAGTCACACGTCCATGTCATCTTTTTCCACTCACTTTAGATATTTTCATTCTTTCGATTAAACTAATACAAATATCAAAGATATTTGTTACTTTATCGATCCGTCAACTTAAACTCCGCAAATCGCTTCAAAAACAGACCCGATTCTTCTACTACCTCACGGCTCTCCTCTCCTCTCTTAAGCTAGATATTTTCCTTTCTTTTGATTACAATATCATAATATCTAATTAATATCTAGATATTTCATTAAACAATTATAAAAACCCGAGTCAATTCCGTAACAACAATTTCAAAACCCGACTCCATATTTCTTCTATATGTACACGGCTCACACCCATCCACTTACTCACTAACAACCTTTCCATTTTACAATAAAGCAACTTAAGATCAAATTGATACTTTCTTTAATCGTTCTTCATCGTTCTTCGTCGTTCTTCATCGTTCTTCGTCGTTCTTGAGCAAAATCGTCATAAAACCTTCATTTCTTATTCAAATCCGTCCTAACTTATATTTATAGAATCCCCTCTTCACTCTCCATCTTCAAGTACGGTTTATTTTCAATTCCGACAAAATCGTTTTCAACACTTTAATTATGGAAAATCAAGTTTTAATTCTAATAATGTTTTTCTTGTTATTTCTTATAGGGGAAGATTTTGAAGACGAGTTTGGTGACTCGTATATATTAGAAGAAGATTAGTAGACGGGTTTCTTATTTCTTTAGTTCTTATTTTGGGTGCTACTTGATTTTGTGCTAGCTAAGGTAACGATTCCGAGTTACTCGACGAATAAATGTTACATACTTTAGTTGTTGTTTATGATTTACGGTTTTTAAGTAGTAACATGATAGGTGGTTATGATTATTATGTGGTATGAATTTATGACATGTTTTAGTGTTCTTGATAAATTTGGATGATGTTCATAATCATGATTTTTTTATGGATGGTTGTTAAAATGGTTGTTTGTTAATTAATACATGTTGGAAATATTTTGGTGTTGGTTGTTGGTAGAACCGTGTATGGGGCTGTTTAGGGGGGGGCTGGAAACCGGACCCAAACCAGGCGGTTCAGCCCAGTTCAGGCCGGTCCAGGCCGGTTCAGACCCGGTCTGGATTGGTCCGTGTATGGGTCAATTGCTTTGTGTCGATGATTGATTGTTTTGTTGTTGTTTTGACGGGTTTTAAATATGTTAA
>JAIUZE010015718.1:0-13710 GCA_022085475.1 Heliosperma pusillum | reverse complement strand
TTTATTGGAGTTCATTGTCGTATCTTACACCGATCACAATAGTTTGAAGTCATTTTTCACTACTCAAAAAGAGTGAATATGTAGGCAAGAAGAGGTTTGAAATGGTGAACGATTATGATTTTTGAGTTATTGTATCATGAAGGGAAGGCTAATGTTGTTGCAGATGCTCTTAGTAGGAAAGCTTCTCATGCTTTGAATGCTTTGCATGTATTACCTGTTGATCTTTGTGCCGAGTTTAGAAGGTTGAGTTTGGAATTCGTAGAGCGTGGATTTGTTCATATTGGTGCTATGATTGCCGAGCCTGTGTTCCTCCGTGAAATCCGCAAAAGCCAAGTTGATGATCTTACCTACAAGTCTATTCAAGCCAAGATTCTTGAAGGTAAAGGTAAAGATTTCAAGTTTGATAATGAAGGTGTTCTTCGTTTCCATGGTCGTTTATTTGTGCCTAATGCTCTTAATTTGAGGAAGCGAGTTCTTGATGAAGCTCATCTTTCCCCTTATTCTATCCACCCCGGGGGTGATAAGATGTACAAAGATTTGAAGCTACAATTTTGGTGTCCAAACTTGAAGGGTGATGTTGTTTCATATGTTGGAAGATGTTTGACTTGCCAACAAGTGAAGATTGAACACAAGAGACCCGGTGGATTGCTACAACCGTTGGATATTCCGCTATGGAAGTGGGAATCAATTTCTATGGATTTTGTTATGGCTTTACCGAAGACCGTTGGAGGTAAAGATGTTGTTTGGGTTGTTGTTGATCGATTGACCAAGTTTGCTAGATTTATTCCGATCAAAGAAACTTGGAATTTGGATCGTTTAGCAAAGGCTTATGTGGATGAAATTGTTAGATATCATGGCGTTCCTTTGGAAATTATATCCGACCGAGATCCGAGATTCTGTTCGAGATTTTGGAAAGCTTTGCAAGAAGCAATGGGTAGTAAGTTGTTGATGAGTACTGCATTTCATGCAGCTACGGATGGTCAGACTGAGAGGACTATTCAGACTTTAGAAGACTTGCTTAGGGCTTGTGCTCTTGACTTCCAGTCTAGTTGAGAAAAGAGTCTACCGTTGGTGGAGTTTTCTTACAACAATAGCTATCATACATCTATCAAGATGGCTCCATATGAAGCTCTTTATGGAAGGAAATGTCGGAGTCCTATATGTTGGAATCAATTGAGTGACAATCGTGATTTAGGCCCCGATGTTCTTGTTGAAACCATTGATAATGTGAAGGTCATTCGTGATAGAATGAAAGCCGCTCAAGACCGTCAAAAGTCTTATGCCGATATCCGAAGAAGGCCGTTAGAGTTTGAAGTGGGTGATAAAGTGTTCTTGAAGGTGTCTCCTATGAAGGGTGTTAAAAGGTTTGGTGTTAAGGATAAATTGAGCCCGAAATACATTGGACCCTTTGATATTGTGGAAAGGATTGGTGCCGTTGCTTATAAGTTGGATTTGCCGCCGAATTTGGCTAAGGTTCATGATGTATTCATGTTTCTCAATTGAGAAAGTATGTTAGTGATCCAAGCCATGTCTTTCAAGTTGAATTGCCCGAGCTTGAACCGAATTTATCCTTTGAAGAGAAGCCGATCCGTATCCTAGACCGTAAGGATAGGAAGTTGAGAAGTAAAGTAGTTCCTTTGGTGAAAATCTTGTGGAGAAGTGCAAATGTCGAAGAAGAGACTTGGGAAACCGAAGCTTCTATGCGTAGTAAATATCCGAGTCTATTCGAGTAAGGTAATTTTTATTTTCCTCAAGTTTCGAGGGCGAAACTTTTTAAAAGGTGGGGTGATTGTAACACACGGAAATGTACCCTATTTTTCTAGTAGAAATATTTTACGAAATCTTTTCAGTAATTTTAAGTTTTAATTTGGAATTTTATGTTTCGAGTCGAATTTAGAATTTCCGAGTTCGTATTTGGAATTTCTTCGAGATTTCATGAAAATCCCGTCTTAAGACGAGTTTGACTTTTCTTGACTTTTGAGTCGAGTTTGACTTTCTTTGACTATGGAACCGTCTTTGACTTTTTGCTTGACTTTTCTCCTACATAACTCACACTACTACTTAACCTAATATTTCATTCAACACAACATCAAACACATTTCTTCCTCTTTAAGAAATCTCAAATTCCCTCTTTGATATCGATCTTGGAATCATCGTAACTTCTTCGTTACTTGATAGAATTTACGTAAGTTCGTCTTATTCTTCCTCCCTAACCTTCCTCTATCCGTATTGATATTAAAAGTATCGTCTTTCCCTCTTTTCAAGCTTTCCGTCTTTCTCAAGATGAGCTTTATTCATCTTTTTACGATCTATTTGTAGGTGGCGACCTCCAAGATCCCGACAAAGACTATTTCCTTATAGAAGAGGAGCTTGACGCCTAGTAGAGACGCTTAAAGGTAACGGTGAAGGGTTACTCGGTATCACTTACGTGTTTTACATGTTTATATGCTAGAAATCGTATTTAGAATACGATTAGGAAGATTAGAAATCATGCTATGATTAATGGATGATGTTATATGATGAATGTTGATGATATAAATTGATTGTTGATGATTATTAGAATTGGTTTATGAGAAGTGAAATGGATTGAATAAGTAAAGGAAGCTCACGGATGAACTGGGGTTCCTGGCCGGTCGACCGGCTGCCGGTCTGCCAACCGGCTGGGAACACTCCAGTAACTTTTTGGAAAAATTGGTTTTTGCATGATGAGGTGCTCCAGGCCGGCCCACCGGCCACCGGTCCATACACCGGCCTGGAACACATCAGTAACACCTTTGAAATTTTGGATTTTGTATGAAGAAGGGCTCTGTGCCGGTCGACCGGCCGCCGGTCGACTGACCGGCCCAGACATCATTTCTCTGTTTTTGGTTTTTGCCCTGTGTTCTGAGCCGGCCCACCGGCCACCGGTCCCCTGCCCGGCCTGGAACACGGCTGTATATGTTTCCTATAATTTCTAAAACTCATAATTTATAATAGTTCGCATGATCCGTTTAACGTATAATTTTACGTAGTGTCTTATAATATTGATATTTTGGAAATATGATATTTCATTCGCTTGTATCACATGTTTCGTGACGGTTTTTGGTATGTTCCCACTTTGAGTCGGTTTTCACAAATGATACGGTTTGAGCACGGTTTTGTCTTGTGCTTTGTACTCTCATTCCCTTAGCTACCTTCCTGTTCGTAAGGCTGTAATGTCGGAACGGAGAGGTATCCTACTGCTTAATTGCATGTGTAGTGGGCATACGACGACGTTGTTGGGAGTTGAACGCAATGCGTTGATCGACCCGGCCGTCAAATGTTGTGTACTTGCGAGGTGGTGTTATTTGCATGTAGCGTACCGCTTGTTATGAGGCTTGAGCTTTTCCGCCTCTTTCGTTGAATTGATCTACCGAATTTGGGGTACTCGGCATATATAATTGTAAGACCGAGTCTTGGATGCGAAACGTTTTATCGCATGTCGAATCGGAACACGTTATTTCCGAGATCCTGGCCAGGTTTAGACTAGGACCGGATATTTATTATCGTCGTCTACCAGGAGGAAATTAGTCTACATATACGAAATGCATCGTGTATGCGTTCAGGGAAATGCTTTATCCCGTGGATGCCTTTTAATCATACTTGCCATGTACAGGATGCTAGTGCGTTTCATTTACGTGAGAGATGTCGTCTTTGTGTCGTCTTTGAATGCGTGATTTCATGATATTATTCATGGTCATTGCATGATTGGACACCGTCAATGTCTTGGTTCGTGAATGGATGATAATATGTTGGATTTATTGTGATCATCGCATGACTTGACTTGGTTTGTCTGTCGAGTCTCAATCTTATCAATCTTATACCGCTAACGGTGAGATGCAAGCCCTAGTGAGCGTATTCGTCGATTGCCTAAGAGGGTCTTTCCCGAGTCTTTGAATAACATGATGGATTCGGATTTGATTCCATATGAGCTATCCTTATATCTCGTCTTGCCAATCATTGTATTGTATCTCGCATGGATAGATATATGCAGACTTACTTTCGTATTTCCTTAGATGTACGTTTGATGTGATATGGCTGGGAGAACCCGGAGTTACTCCCCACTGACTGTGGCATTCATGTTTTTCATGGATGAACAGGTTGCTTGCTATGGATGACTTTTTGGATATGATATTTTGGGGTTCGGGTGTGAGCTAGCGGGCGTTGTCCCTCGAAGTTTTCACCTCTAGACGATATTAGCAAGTTTTGCTAAACACTTGTTCTTTGCTAACATTTTAAAGAGACCCCGTCTCTTTGTTGTATTTTCCGCATTTAGTTGTAATATTTTGACACACCTCGTGTTATATATCTTGCATGTTTAAAGGTTTTTAAAATACCGTATTTCCGCATATTATTTCACATGCTTGTATGTTTTATATTTCCGCATTCGCGAGGGTTGTCACAATGAAGGGGCTAATTTTGAGGGGTAATTCAAAGTGAAAAAGGCTTCAAATCTTAGTGAATCATGAATGCAATGCTTATAGGAATGAAATGAGAACCATACTTATGCGTTTTGACATGACACACATGACAAGGAGAACTACACACACCTAGATGAGACTGGGTATAAATGTACCAGCCTAAGGAGGTTCTACCTTACAATATATGTAACTTGCCAAATGTCAAGATCAAGCGTACTCATCTATAGATTCATTCCATGCCTACTGTGTACAAGACTTCCCCATGTATGCACAATTCAATGAATATTGAATCATTATCTTTTGAAAGCTCTAAGTTTCGGAAATGTAACATTAAAGCATAGTAAACAAACAAGCAAAGCACGAAAAGCATTCAATGATGTTCAAATTTTTTTTTTCTTTTCTCTTTTTCAAAAATTTGAAAAAATGATCAAATAAAATGAAAAATGGGAAAATGCAATCCCTCTCCCAAGCTAAACATCACATTGTCCTCAATGTGAGCACAAAGACAAAATATGCAATGAGATGCTTAATGGGGAAAAGGGGGAAAAAGGAAAAATGAAAGAAGAGTGAAGCTTACTAGTCATCGCGGACTCCCCTAAGCTAGTCTTTTGGACTTGATAAGGAAGGTCTTTATAGATTTTCTTCAAAAACTCTTTCATCTTCAAAATAAATCCTAACAACGAAAAAGGGAATACAAAAATAAAAATGCAAAAAGAAAAGGAACACGGGTTGCCTCCCGAGAAGCGCAATTTAAAAGTCTTGCTAGACTCCATTTCTTTCTTTGATCATCCTTTATCTCTACGCTCACTATCATCCGAGCTCATCATCATAGCGTTCCTTACATTCTCCATCCATGCCAAGCTTTTCCGGGAATAGCCCCTTCTAGCACTTTTAGCAGTAGTGCTTTTAGTATACTCACCTGCAAGAGAATCAACACTAACATGTGCCTCCAACGGATCCGTCAGTAAGGATCGAGGCATAGAAGAAACAATAGAAGAGCCATCAACATTAAGCACATAACATGAGTCTTCTAACACAGGACTCCTAACGGTGGAATTATTACTAAAGGTCACCTTGTCATCTCCTACCTCCACTGTCAACTTCCCATTCTTGACATCAAAAACTGCACCAGCGGTGTGCAAAAAGGGTCTTCCCAAAATGATTGGGATTTTAGAGTCATCGGCCATGTCAAGTACTAGAAAGTCAACGGGGATAAAAAACTTACTAACTTTGACGTGCAAATCTTTTAAAACACTCATAGGTTGTTTTAGAGAACGGTCCGTCATTTGCAAAGTAATATTAGTGCATTTCAAAGCACCCATGTTAAGTTTGTCAAACATAGAAAAGGGCATGACACTTACACTAGCACCTAGGTCGAAAAGGGCCTTATCAATGGTATACGTGCCTATAGTGCAAGGGATGGAGTAACTACCAGGATCCTTAAGTTTTGGTGGAGACTTATTTTGCAAGAGTGCGCTACACTCTTCAGTGAAAGCTACGGTCTTAATCTCATTGAAAGATCTCTTCTTTTTTAGGACTTCCTTCATAAACTTTGAATAAGAAGGAACTTGGGAAACCAATTCAATGAAAGGGACTGTTACCTTTAAATTCTTGACGACGTCAAGGAACTTACCATACTTTGCCTCCTCCTTGTGCTTGACTAATCTTTGGGGAAATATGACTTTGATCTCAATAGGAATCTCGGGCTCTTTCCTCTTTGACATGGGCACCTCATCTTCAACATCAACAACCATGGGCTATCATTAGCCTTCTTCTTGACACCTCCTCCAAGCTTAGACCCTTTTGCTACCACCTCCTCATCCATAGCAGTGGAAGGCCCATCATAATGCTTACCACTTCTCGAGGAAATGGCATTTACAGTTTTGTGAGGTTGGAAACATTGTGAAGGCAGCTGCCCTTGCTTTTGGTGGGTATTAGAAGAGGCATATTGGGAAATTTTACCTTCCAACAATTTGATGGCGGCATCCTTAGCTTGATCGCTCTTTTGGAATTGAGCTATTATGGTGTCTTGCCTTTGAGCCAATTGCAGCATAATGGCTTCAAGTTTACTTACACCATTGTCACTTTGTTGAAATGTAGAGGATTGAAATTGTTCTAGCTTTTGTGTGAGAAGTGCTCCTTGAGCTTGTAAAAGTGCCAAAGTGGGGTCCTCTTGCTTAGATTTCAATGGTATGGAGCGGGAATTTCCATATTGAGATTCGTGAATTGCCATGGATTCAATGGTAGTGTGAGCAATTTCAACATTAATTTGATCAAATCTTCCATTGTTAGCGGAATCCAGGATACGACGGGACTCTATATAACACCCATTATAGAATGTGATGGCAAGGAGCCATGGATCTAACCTATGATGAGGACACTCCCTTTGCAAGTCCTTGTACCTCTCCCAAGGTTCATATAGGCTCTCATCACCCCTTTGTCGGAAACCAGTAATTTGACTTCTCAAAAAAGCGATCTTTTCTAGAGGAAAGTACTTTTGGTAGAAGGCAAGAGCTAAACTATCCCAATCGGTGATCCCTAATGTAACCTTATCAAGGCTATGTATCCACAACTTTGCCTTACCCCTCAAAGAGAATGAGAAGAGCATCTCTCTAATCTGCCCTTGGGTGACTCCAGTTTTTCTAATAGTGGAGCAATAGTCACAGAAGTTTTGGATGTGAAGGTTGGGATCTTCTGTGGCATTGCCACTAAATTGGCTTCTTTCTATAAGATTAATGAAGGCAGGTTTTATTTCGAAGTTTCTGGCTGTGATTTGGGGTGTAGCAATACCCCTTGGAAGTGTTTCTGCGGTGGGTTTGGAATGGTCTGAAAGTCGAACCATTTCCTAATGTGAAGGTGAAGATTGAATGCTAATTGAAGATTGGGTGGTTTTTGTGAATGGATATGAGAATGGATATTCTTCTCTTTCAAGGTTAGATAGGGTATCCGAGTAATTTTCACGAATACGGTCTAAACTTGAAGTATCTGAAGCTTTTGAGATTTCGTTAAGTAGTTCGTGTCTCCTACGCAGAGTTCTTTCTAGGTCGGGATATAATGAGATAGGGCACCCTAATCTAGAAGATCTGGGCATAAGATGGAAAAACTAAGACGAGAAATCAAGAGAGATCTAAAGGAATTTGGATTCCTAAAGACTTGCCAAAACTAATTGCGAGAAAAATCACAAAAAGAGGAAAATACTAAACCGTGCTCCCCGGCAACGGCGCCAAAATTTGATCGGGCCTGTCGCAAGCCCTGGTCAAAGATAATTACCCAGACTAGGCTAATAACATATTAATGTAATTAGGGAAGTATGGTCGATCCTCAGGGAGATGGTGTTTCCTATAGGATTGTGAGATACTTGCAATTGGATTTTATCTAACGAGTATCTGGGTTTTGGGGTTTTGGATTCTAAATTAATAGAAAGAATAAATGAAAACAAAATAAAAGCAAATCAAAACGAAAACAATAAAGCAGGTGATGAATTAACAATGATAAAAAGAATCTAGGGAAGTAGGTTCACACATGTAGATTAACATATTGATGAAATTGGATTTAGAACATGCGAATAATTCATTGTGAGTTCGTAAGAATGATGTGTTCATTACAATCATAGATCAGATGGTCTAGCAGGCTTTTAGGCAATTTACTAGGTCTAATCTACCATGTGATGCTTTGTCTATTCAATTCACGTATTTCTACCTTGGAAAAGAATTCCATTTTAGTTAATGATTTTGGCCAGAAATCGTTAACCATCATTACAATCCAAACATGCATAAACACAACGTTTTAAAGGCACAATTTCTTTATCCAATTTTCATCTTTTAATTAACCTAACATGGCTACCCTACACCCTAGAAAGGTGACTAATTACTCATGGTATTTAGATCTAGGTTTATTTTAAAAATTAAAACTAGGCTAGACATGTTTATTGATTTTTGATAATATTTTAAGACTCTTATATGGCGATAATAACGATACTAATTTAACGATCTAATGAATATGACGATTATAACGATACTAAAATGAATCTAAGATAACATGGATGGAAAATAACAATCAAAACAATAATTAAAGAACTCAAATAAAAGAGATAAATAAAAATACCTACATGACGATCAAAACAATATAATTGTAATAATAGATAACCAATTGAAATATCCTTGCATAATATCTTCGATCCATGAATTACAAGTGCTTGAATAACATAAAGTAGATTACAAAAGAGAGATTTTTATTGTTTCTAAACTAGAAATTTCTTGTGGAAAAGATAGAGATCTAACTTGTAAAAACTAAGAAAGAAAAGAAAGGAAAATGCTTAAGACGAAAAAAGAGAGGCTAGGGTTTTATTCTAATCTAGGGTTATGAAATGAGAGAAGTGAGTAGAGAAGTGGCTGCCTACTTCTTTATATAGGCTAGGTGTCGTGCAAAACAATCCATGCATTCAACATATAGGACAAAAATTGGGAAGTCGAAGCATTGGTACATAGAACCACACAAATCCGATCGGATTTGCCATGTACCCGATCGGGTTTGTGGTCTCCTTCCAGTTTTGACTTTTGTTTCGTCTCCCTTGGCATTTGACTTGACTTTCATTATCCCCATTGACCTTTTGAGTCGGGTTTGATGATAGGATTTGAGGTAGAAGGTCGATTGCTTCGCTTATTTGATCGATCTTTTGACAACCGCGAGATCGTCTTTACTTCTTCTTCCTTTTTGATTAGTGAACCTTCTTGGAGTGCCTTTGACTTGGTCAAGTTTGCTTCACAAATCGTCGGGTTCTAGGCAAATGCTCGAAAATATAGAAAAAGGGCGTAGAAACGTCAATTTCCCTACAAAACAGGTTTAAACATGGAATTCGCCTAGAAGACGACATTAGCTCATAAAATGGCTTAACAAAGCACAAATGACATACAAAACTGAGCTAAAATGGGGATTAAAATCATACAAATATTCACTTATCAAACTCCCCCAAGCTAAAGCCTTGCTTGTTCTCAAGCAAGCATAACAAGTATAATCAGGACAAGGGTTGCGAGCATTGGTTACTACACCATCAGGAAACAAATCTCAACATAAAGCTTTGGAAACATAATGAATCATAACCCAAAAATAATGTGGGCAAGAATGATACATAAACATGGCTGAGATTTACATAACGGCATAGCACAAAGAATTTCACTATAGATTTTCGTCTCTTTCATGATCTTTTTGACAAATGGACTCTCACGGCACAGTCGAACACTCATGTATGCAAAAGGTGGTTTCTTTATGTGTAAATGTTTTTGAGACACTCACCTATCTACGACTTATGAAAATGTGCCCGCAGTATAATATGGTAAACAATTCAAATCACAAGTCAAAGATCACAATGCACACAGAAAAGAAGCCGAAAAAATAAGAAGAAGGCTTTGGGAAATGGGTGAAAGGTGGACAAACAGTTATGGTTATGTGAAGTTTAAAACGGGCTAGCAACTAACCAATGATAAATGGATACTCAATCCAAACTTTCGATTAATTCCCAAAAGACGAATAACGAAGCTAGAAGGAACGGTTTAGCTTATTACACACGAAACACAAGAGTGAACTCCTTCTAAACATTGAATTGACATTTTAAGGAGATACTCACAACTTATTCTTTTATTTCTTTTTCTTTCTTTTATTTCGATTTTTTTCTTTTTCAAATTTTTCATTTTTTTTATTTCATTTTTTTTTTTTCTGAACATAACATCACTTCTTGAACATTTTGGTTCTCCCAAATTCCCTTTGACATAAAAGAACAAATCTTCTCAAAAGAGCACCCATACACCATAGTCTAGCTGCTAACTAAACAAGGTAGGCAGTTTTTATATGTAGCTGTTATCTTGTGAAACATTTGTATGAAGGGGCTAATTTTGAGGGGTAATTCAAAGTGAAAAAGGCTTCAAATCTTAGTGAATCATGAATGCAATGCTTATAGGAATGAAATGAGAACCATACTTATGCGTTTTGACATGACACACATCACAAGGAGAACTGCACACACCTTAATGAGACTGGGTATAGATGTACCAGCCTAAGGAGGTTCTACCTTACAATATATGTAACTTGCCAAATGTCAAGATCAAGCGTACTTATCTATAGATTCATTCCATGCCTACTGTGTACAAGATTTCCCCATGTAAGCACAATTCAATGAATATTGAATCATTATCTTTTGAAAGCTCTAAGTTTCGGAAATGTAACATGAAAGCATAGTAAACAAGCAAGCAAAGCATGAAAAGCATTCAATTATGTTCAAAATTTTAAATTTTTCTCTTATTCAAAAATTTGAAAAATATAAACAACTAAAATGCAAAATGGGAAAATGCAATCCCTCCCCCAAGCTAAACATCACATTGTCCTCAATGTGAGCACAAAGACTAAATATGCAATGAGATGCTCAATGAGAAGAAGGGTAAAAACGGAAAAAGATGAAAGGAGAGTGAAGCTTACTAGTCAGCGCGGACTCCCCCAAGCTAGTCTTTTGGACTTGACAAGGAAGATCTTCATAGATTCTTCAAAAACTATTTCATCTGCAAAGTAAATCTAACAAAACAACGAAAAAGGGAAAGCAAAAATAAAATGCAAAAAGAAAGGAAACACGGGTTGCCTCACGGGAAGCGCAATTTAAAAGTCTTGCTAGACTCCATTTCTTTCTTTGATCATCCTTTATCTCTAAGCTCACTATCATCCGAGCTCATCATCATAGCGTTCCTTACATTCTCCATCCATGCCAAGCTTTTCCGGAAATAGCCCCTTCTAGCACTTTTAGCAGTAGTGCTTTTAGTATGCTCACCTCCAAGAGAATCAACACTAACATGTGCCTCCAACGGATTCGTCAGTAAGGATCGAGGCATAGAAGAAACAATAGAAGAGTCATCAACATCAAGCACATAACATGAGTCTTCTAACACGGGACTCGTAACAGTGGAATTTTTACTAAAGGTCACCTTGTCATCTCCTACTTCCAATGTCAACTTCCCATTCTTGACATCAAAAACTGCACCAGCGGTGTGCAAAAAGGGTCTTCCCAAAATGATTGGGATTTTAGAGTCCTCGACCATGTCAAGTACAAGAAAGTCAACGGGGATGAAAAACTTACCAACTTTGACGGGCAAATCTTCTAAAACACCCATAGCTTGTTTTAGAGAACGGTCCGCCATTTGCAAAGTAATATTAGTGCATTTCAAAGCACCCATGTTAAGTTTTTCAAACATAGAAAAGGTCATGACACTTACACTAGCACCTAGGTCGCAAAGGGCCTTATCAATGGTATACGTGCCTATAGTGCAAGGAATGGAGTAACTACCAGGGTCCTTAAGTTTTGGTAGAGACTTATTTTGAAAGAGTGCACTACACTATTCAGTGAAAGCTACGGACTTAATCTCATTGAAGGATCTCTTCTTTTTGAGGACTTCCTTCATAAACTTGGAATAAGAAGGAACTTGGGAAAACAATTCAATGAAAGGGACTGTTACCTTTAAATTCTTGACGACGTCAAGGAACTTACCATACTTTGCTTCCTCCTTGTGCTTGGCTAATCTTTGGGGAAATGGGACTTTGATCTCAATAGGAATCTCGGGCTCTTTCCTTTGTGACATGGGCACCTCATCTTCAACATCAACAACCATGGGCTCATCATTAGCCTTCTTCTTGACACCTCCTCCAAGCTTAGCCCCTTTTGCTTCCACCTCCTCATCCATAGCAGTGGAAGGCCCATCATAATGCTTACCACTTCTCGAGGAAATGGCATTTACAGTTTCATGAGGTTGGAAACATTTTGAAGGCAGCTGCCCTTGCTTTTGGTGGGTATTAGAAGAGGCATATTGAGAAATTTTAGCTTCCAACAATTTGATGGCGGCATCCTTAGCTTGATCGCTCTCTTGGAATTGAGCTATTATGGTGTCTTGCCTTTGAGCCAATTGCAGCATCATGGCTTCAAGTTTACTTACACCATTGTCACCTTGTTGAAATGTAGATTGAAATTGTTCTAGCTTTTGTGTGAGAAGGGCTACTTGAGCTTGTAAAAGTGCCAAAGTGGGGTCCTCTTGCTTAGATTTCAATGGTATGGAGCGGGAATTTCCATATTGAGAATCGTGAATTGCCATGAATTCAATGGTAGTGTGAGCAATTTCAACATTAATTTGATCAAATCTTCCATTGTTAGCAGAATCCAGGATACGACGGGACTCTATATAACACCCATTATAGAATGTGATGGCAAGGAGCCTCGGATCTAACCCATATTGAGGACACTCCCTTTGCAAGTCCTTGTACCTCTCCCAAGCTTCATATAGGCTCTCATCACCCCCTTGTCGGAAACCAGTGATTTGACTTCTTAACAAAGCGGTCTTTTCTGGAGGAAAGTACTTTTGGTAAAAGGCAAGAGCTAAACTATCCCAATCGGTGATCCCTAAGGTAACCTTATCAAGGCTATGTATCCACGACTTTGCCTTACTCCTCAAAGAGAATGAGTAGAGCATCTCTCTAATCTGCCCTTGGGTGACTCCAGTTTGTCTAATAGTGGAGCAATAGTCACAGATGTTTTGGATGTGAAGGTTGGGATCTTCTATGGCATTGCCACTAAATTGGCTTCTTTCTATAAGGTTAATGAAGGCAGGTTTTATTTCGAAGTTTCAAGCTGTGATTTGGGGTGTAGCAATACCCCTTGGAAGTGTTTCTACGGTGGGTTTGGAATGGTCTGAAAGTCGAACCATTTCCTTATGTGAAGGTGAAGATGGAATGCTAATTGAAGATTGGGTGGTTTTTGTGAATGGAGATGGGAATGGATCTTCTTCTCCTTCAAGGTTAGATAGGGTATCCAAGTAATTTTCATGATTACGGTCTAAACTTGAAGTATCTGAAGCTTTTGAGATTTTGTTGAATAGTTCTTGTCTCCTACGCAGAGTTCTTTCTAGGTCGGGATCTAATGAGATAGGGGTCCCTAGTCTAGAAGATCTGGGCATAAGATGGAAAAAATAAGACGAGAAATCAAGAGAGATCTAAAGGAATTTGGATTTCTAAAGACTAGACAAACTTAAATGCAAGAAAAATCACAAAAAGAGGAAAACTAAACCGTGCTCTCCGGCAACGGCGCCAAAATTTGATCGGGCCTGTCGCAAGCCCTGGTCAAAGATAATTACCCAGACTAGGCTAACAACAAATTAATGTAATTAGGGAAGTAGGGGTCGATCCTCAGGGAGATGGTGTTTCCTATAGGATGTGAAATGTCGTGCAATTAAATCTTATCTAACGA
>JAIUZE010015716.1:0-18603 GCA_022085475.1 Heliosperma pusillum | reverse complement strand
GCTAGATAGGAGTCTAGGGTCCAATTCCTAACACACACCTATAATATCACTGCAATTCTGGCATCAGAGCTTTGGTTGTGAGGCCATTGTTATCCTAACTACAACAAAAACACAAAAAATAACCCAATGAGTGAAGAGAGGCTTGCCGGTATTGAAGGCAAGGTGGATCAGCTAGCAGGCACTGTCAATGTAGTGCTGGCTGCCTTGAACACTGTCATGGAGAACATTACACATCCACTGAGGGGAAGACCACCCCCTAGAGGCAGAGGCAGAGGTCGTGGCCACATGGGCATGGGAAGAGGGCAACCCCTGCAGGAGGAAGAAGGGTCAGACTCAGGAGAAAGCAATAGAACCTATGAGGAGATTCCAGAGCACACTGACAAGCATCTCAAGGTAGAAATTCCTGAATTCTCTGGTAGTTTAAACCCTGATGATCTATTAGAATGGATTAGGGATGTTGAGAAGGTATTTGAATACAAAAGTTACTCTGATATCAAGTCTTTTAAAGTTGCTGTGCTAAGATTGAAAGGGTATGCATCCCTATGGTTTGACAACTTAAAGCACCAAAGGATTAAGGAGGGTAAGGAACCTCTTAGGTCTTGGTCAAAACTGAAAAAGAAGATGCTAAACACATTTGTCACTAAAGACTACACCCAAGATCTGTTCATTAAACTATCCAAACTGAAACAAGAAGAGAGGTCTGTAGAGGCATACCTAAGAGACTTTGAGCAATTGACTCTCCAGTGTGAGGTCAATGAGAAACCTGAGCAAAGGATTGCCAGATTCTTAGAGGGTCTAGATAGGAGCATTGTTGCTAGAGTAAGGATGCAGCCTTTGTGGTCCTATGATGATGTTGTCAACCTGGCTTTGAGGGTTGAAAAAATGGGGAAAACCAAACCAGCTCTACCTAAGCCTGTTACTAGACCTGCATACAAACCTTACAGTGGTATTAGGGTGGGAGAGACCCCTAAGACAACCAGCCAATCAACCACAGACAAAGGAAAGGGAGTTGTGAACTCTAAACCCAACCCCACCCCAACTGAGAACAAAATCAGATGTTTCCAATGCCAAGGTTATGGTCACTTTAGGAAGGATTGTCCTTCTAAGAGAACCATGACACTTATGGAGGTAGAAGAGTGGGAGACGGAGGGATTAGTTGAGTATGAGGTTGATGACAGCATGGTGTTAGAGGTAGTGACAGCTGAGGAGGAACCAATGCAGGACTTGGTCATGGCTCATCCTGACACAGGCCATAACTTGGTCCTATGGAGGGTCATGCACTCTCAACATACTCCATTGGAGGATGACCAGAGGGCTTTGATATTCAGAAGCAGGTGCACCATTCAAGAGAGGGTATGCAACTTGATCATTGATGGGGGGAGTTGTACCAATGTGGCTTCCATCACCCTAGTGAACAAGCTAAGTCTGATTACTCAAGAGCACCCACACCCCTACAAACTGAGATGGCTTAACAAGGGGGCTGAGGTGAGGGTTGATAGGCAATGCCTGGTGCCATTCTCTATTGGGAAGGTATACCAAGATGAGGTATTGTGTGATGTAGTACCAATGGATGCCTGTCACCTACTACTAGGGAGGCCTTGGGAGTTTGATAGGAACACCACTCATCAGGGTAGGGATAACACCTATAGCTTCAGGCATGGGGGAAAGAAGGTAACTTTGACACCTCTACCACCCAAACAGAGGAATTATGGGAGTCCCAATGTGCCAGAGGAGGTCAATGGGGTGTTGTTTTTATCAGAGGCAGCTATGATCAAGGAGATGAAGCAAGAACAACCTGTGATCATCTTGCGATCTAAGGAAGTAACAGAAGGGGAAGGTTCCAAGTTGCCAGCAGAGGTTGAACCTTTGATCTTGAGATACAAGGAGGTCTTTCCAAGAGAGTTACCAGATGGACTACCACCCCTAAGAGGGATTGAGCACCACATTGATTTGGTCCCAGGTTATGTGCTGCCAAATAGGCCAGCCTACAGGAGTGACCCAACTGCCACCAAGGAGTTGCAGAAGCAGATTGAGGAGCTTATGAGCAAAGGGTTTGTGAGGGAGTCCCTAAGCCCTTGTGCTGTACCTGCTCTACTAGTGCCTAAGAAGGATGGCAACTGGAGGATGTGCACTGACAGCAGGGCAATCAACAACATTACAGTCAAGTATAGGTTCCCCATTCCAAGGCTAGATGACATGCTTGATGAGCTAAGTGGAGCTCAGGTCCTTTCTAAGATTGATCTAAGGCAGGGTTACCATCAGGTGAGGCTCAGAGAGGGGGATGAATGGAAGACTGCATTCAAGACAAAACATGGTCTGTATGAATGGCTTGTCATGCCATTTGGACTATCCAATGCACCAAGCACCTTCATGAGACTTATGACAGAAGTGCTGAGGCCTTGTTTGGGCAGGTTTGCTGTGGTTTACTTTGATGACATCCTAGTGTATAGTAGCAGCAGAGGGGAACATCTCAGGCACCTTGAAACAATCTTTGGGGTCTTAAAGGAGCAGAAGCTGTATGGGAAGCTAGAGAAGTGTACCTTCATGGTTGAGGAGGTTGCATTTCTAGGGTACATTGTGTCAGGAAGAGGAATCTCAGTTGATCAGGAGAAGGTTACAGCCATTCAAACATGGCCTACACCTAAAACCATCACTGAGGTGAGGGGGTTCCATGGGTTGGCTTCATTCTATAGGAGGTTCATCAAGAACTTCAGTTCAGTTGTAGCACCCATCACTGAGTGCTTGAAGAAAGGGGAGTTCCAGTGGACTGAGGAGGCCCAGCAATCCTTTGAAAGGATCAAGAGGTTGATGTGTGAGACTCCAATCCTTAAACTACCTGACTTTGATCAGCTGTTTGAGGTAGAATGTGATGCTAGTGGGGTTGGCATTGGGGCAGTGTTGATACAAGGGCAAAAGCCAGTTGCTTATTTCAGTGAGAAACTGAATGGTGCCAAGCTCAAGTACTCCACTTATGAGAAGGAATTCTATGCCATCATCAGAGCAGTCATGCATTGGGGGCACTACTTGAAGCCAAAGCCTTTTGTTCTGCACTCAGATCATGAGGCATTGAAATATATCAGTGGCCACCACAAGCTTAATCACAGGCATGCCAAGTGGGTGGAGTTTCTACAATCCTTTACATTCTCTAGTAAGTATAAGGAGGGGAAACAGAATGTTGTGGCAGATGCACTGTCAAGGAGGAATTCTTTGTTAGCAGTCATGGAGCAAAGGGTGTTGGGGTTTGAATTTCTGAAAGAATTGTACAAGGAGGACCCTGACTTTGCTGAGGAATGGATCACACAAACTGGAGGAGGAAGGACTCAAGGGGGGAAGTACATGATGCAGGAGGGGTTCTTGTTCCAAGGAAACAAGCTATGCATTCCAAGGGGTTCTTACAGGGATCTACTCATCAGGGAAGTACACTCAGGAGGACTAGGGGGACACTTTGGGGTTCAAAAGACACTTGAAATACTGCAGGATCAATTCTATTGGCCCAGGATGATAGGGGATGTTCAGGTGGTCCTCAGGAGGTGCTCCACATGTCAACAAGCCAAGAGCTCTTTCCAGACTGGACCTTACACTCCACTACCAGTGCCAAACAGACCTTGGGAGGATGTGAGCATGGACTTTATTGTTGCACTACCCAGAACACAAAGAGGTAAGGATTCTGTAATGGTTGCTGTTGACAGGTTTAGCAAGATGGCTCACTTTGTGGCTTGCAAGAAGACTGAGGATGCTGCAAGTGTTGCTGAGCTATACTTGAAGGAGATTGTGAGACTACATGGGGTGCCTAAGTCAATAGTCTCAGACAGGGATGTTAAGTTCATGAGTTACTTCTGGAAAACACTATGGAGGCTCTTGAAGACCAGGCTTTTGTTCAGCACCTCTCACCACCCTCAGACTGATGGCCAAACTGAGGTCACAAACAAGACTCTAGGGAGGATCTTGAGGTGTCTGGTAAGCAAGTCCTTGAAGGATTGGGACTTGAAGCTAGCTCATGCTGAGTTTGCTTTCAACAGAGCACCCTCATCTGCAACAGGTCGCAGTCCATTTGAGGTTGTCTATGGGATTAATCCACTTATGCCACTGGAATTAGCTAACATACCAAGGGAGGAGGTGAACTTTGATGCAAAGAGGAGGGTTGAGCAGATGGTGAAGCTTCATGAGTCAGTCAGAAAGCAAATAGAAAGGGCAAATGAGAGGTACAAGAACCAGTCCAAGGTTCCTAGGTCCAAGAAGGAGTTTGTGCCAGGGGATTTAGTGTGGCTCCACTTGAGGAAGGAGAGGTTCCCAGCTAGGAGGAAGAACAAACTCATGCCTAGAGATGATGGTCCATTTGAAATCATAGAAAGTGTTGGTCCTAATGCATACAAGGTTGATCTACCAGGAGACTATGGGGTTCATGGCACTTTCAATGTAGGGGATCTCAGTCCATACTATGGGGATTCTGGAGATGAGGAGGCTACAGGCTTGAGGAAAAGCCCAATTCAACCAGGGGAGGATGCAGCAGGAGCTGGGGCACAGGGCAGGGCAGAATCCAACAAGGGGGATCAAGGGGTGAGCATTGGTAACCAAGGGGAGGTCTACATGGGCATCCAGGGGTCAATCTGGGGACAAGGGATGGGTAACAAAGGGGATAAATTCAAACTTATAAGTGCTAACCAGGACCAAGTCACAATGAGGGTCCATGATAGCCAAGACACGAGCCAGGACATGAGCCAAGACACGAGCCAGGCTAACCAAAGACAAGCCTACCCACACCCAACCAGAAAATCACAAAAACAGCCTACAACAGCCACTTGGAGAAGCCATAACTACCACCACACTTCAAACCACCAGCTACCACCAAGCCCAGCTAAAACCTTACCCACCTAGGTCCAAAAAAGTCCTAGGGAACCAGTTCCAAAACACAACACAACTACCCTAAAAATCCAAATCAAAACAGCCTACCCAAAGCATAAAGCATAAAGCAGTCTTTCCATTTCTAGCTAAAAACTGAAAGACTATCTCCAAAAGTCTTTCCTTGTCTTCCCTACTATTAGAACTACTGCAGAAGAAGGTCAAGGAGCATTGATGAGCCTCGTCCACAAGCTTCAAGCCAACACCAAGCAACAAACACAACCTGGAGCATGTCACTATCAAATGTCTGCATTTTGTCTGTTTTCTTTTGTATTGTCAGTCTGAATTTGTAGCCAGTATTTTGTTATCTTTCAGCAACTAATCGTGGCCCTTAGATGATCCTCTAGGGTTGTATTAGATCAAGCATTGAGGCCTATATAAGGACCCATGCTCTTTTGTACAAGGCAGTTGTTATTGAATGAAAAAACTTGAGCATTGTTCTCATTTCTAAAATCTTTCCAACTTATGCATTGTCTTGGTTGAAAGTCAGGCCAGATAACTTCCTGTGCTAGGCTGTGGTTGTTGATCTAAGTCTGTGGCAAGTTAGATATCCCTGTGCATAGACTGTGGGGTGTTTGCTTGTTGTTTAGTTCAAGTCTGCTTACCTGTGCTTGGCTGTGGTAAGGAGTCTTAGCTAGTCTAGTTTGTTGTTTGATTCCCTGTGTTGAGCTGTGGGAGTTGAGTAACATCCATATCCAGTGCTAGATAGGAGTCTAGGGTCCAATTCCTAACACACCCCTATAATATCACTGCATATTATCTAGTTAATAATAAGCTAAGATTATTTGGGTGGATTCTTGGGTGCAACAAGAAGGAGACCTTATACTTTGGAGGTTGGTTTATGGAGGATCATCCACTAATTCTATGCACAAGAAGAATAAGAAGGAGTTCTTATTGTGCCCCTATTTAACCGAAAATTTCTCATTGTAAGGAAATTTCATCTTATCTTTATATTTATGCTTTTATATTTGCATGCATGATAACGAGATCCTAAATCATTATGTAACAACCCGAAAAGTACCCTATTTTTCTTGTAAAAATATTTTACGGATACTTTTCAGCCTGTTTAAGTTTTAAAGTGGAATTAATTGTTTCCAGTCGAATTTTGAACTTCCGAGTTCGTATTTGGAATTTCTGCGAGATTCCAAGGGAATCCCGTTTTTAAGTCAACTTTGACTTTCGTTGACTTTTTCCGACTCGCCTTGTAATTTTGAAGACCGAAATTTTATTTAAAAAAATAATATGTTTAATTTATTTTTATTAAGATTTATTTGGATTTATGAAAATTTAATATAATTATTTTGAATTTATGCGGGGAATTCTATAATAGGTTTTACGGTTTAACCCGAGCATCATTTAACTATTCCCGATAATCGTAAACCCCGAAAACAAACCCGAACCAACTTTGGCATGAGTCACACAGCCCAGTCACATTTTTCCACTCACATTAGAGATTTGATTGAATTAATAGATTAAACAATAATAATATCTAAGATATTCTATAAACTTACGATCCGTCAACGAACATTCGCCAACCGTTTAAAAAAAAAGACCCGACTATCACCATATCAACACGGCTTCTCCTTCCTCTCATAGGGCTGAATTTTCATTTCTTTTCATTATTATAACATAATATCTAGATATTTGATTTTTAATTAACTTAATATCTAATCTTATATTATTAAATACTAAAAACCCGAGGTCCAATTCCGTAACAACAATTTTCAAAACCCGAATCATTATTTTCCTCTATAATACACGGCACTCACCCATAATTACTCATCAACAACCTTTTCATTTTACAATTTAAAGCAACTTACGATCTAATTAAGCGTTCTTTATCGTTATTATTAGTTCCGTCACTTCTTCAGTCGTTCTTCGTCCGTTCTTGAGCAAAAATCATCATAAAACCTTAATTTCTAATTTAAATGCGTCCTAACTTATTTTCTAGAATTACCTACTTCGTCTCCATCTTCACGTACGGTTTAATTTCAAATCCGACAAAAACGCTTTTCAATATTTAATATGGAAAATCAAGTTTAAGTTTAATAATGTTTTCTTTGTCATTCTTATCGGGGAAGATTTTGAAGGACGATTTTGGTGACCGTATTTTGGTGGGAAGATTAGAGTAGACGGGTTATACTTCTTAGTTTTTTTTGGTGCTAATTGGTTTTGCTAGCTAAGGTAACGATTCCGAGTTACTCGACGATTTAATGTTACATAGCTTTTGTTTCTTTTGTTTTTGGTTCATCTTTTGTTTTTGTTCATGTTATTATGATTTATGGATTTTTAGTAGTAACATGATAAGTAGTATGATTTTTGTGTTGTATGAAATTTTTATGACATGATTTGGTTCTTGACATATTTGGATGAGTTGTTTAAAATCATGATTTTTGTATGATGATGGTTGAATTGGATGTTTAAAAATGGATGTTGTTAATAAAAATCATGTTAGAAATAATTGGAAATGGTTGTTGTTGGTTGGTGGATAGAACCGTGTAGGGGCTGTTTAGAGGGCTGGGAAACCGGTCCAAACCAGGCCGGTTCAGGCCGGTTAAGACCCGGTCCAGCCCGGTCTGGTTGGTCAGTGTTTGGTCCTTTTGGGTTGTGTCGATAATTGATTGTTTTGTTGTTGTTTTGACGGGTTTTAAATATGTTAAGCATGCGGGAAAATATTAAGAAACGGTTTTAGAAATTTTAACCAAAACAGCCCAAACCAGGCCCGTGGGCCCAGTCCAGGCCCATGTTTGGTCTCGGCCCAAAATCAGCCCGTGGGTCCCTTTTTAGTCTTGTGACGGTTTTTGAGTTTAGTGTTAAATTATCGTGTTTTGTAATATTTAGCAAGTGGGAAATTTTAATAAGTAAATTATTTAATTAAAAGTATTTTTCATAAAATTATTATTTCTCACATGTTAGAAATTATAATACAAGATCGTAGTTTAATTTGAAATCCTTTAAGTCAAGCGGGTTTTTCGTTGGATTTAATATTTCACATGTAGAAGTTTTAATAAAATAACATGTATTGAATATGATGATTTTTGTGTTCAAGTCTATGTGGTAAAGACTTTGTTTCTAGCCGGTTTGACCAAACGGGTTTGGTCAAACTAAGATCTAGTCAGCCCCGTTTTGACTGATGACCCCTCGCGGGACTCGGGTCGGGGATTTGTCTTCAAGTAAGGTTGTATTTAATTAATGAATTAGCCTTAGTAGATATGAGGCGATATGTTATTTGATTATGATTTATATGCAATTAGTCACATGTTAGGAAATGGTTTCCGTGACTGTTTAATTATATGGTTGGTGTCGTGTTGACTAAGTACCCAGAGAGAATTATGAGTATATGGCGTCTTGACCATTCTAATTCTAAATGAGTATCTTGGACCATGACATTGATAGGCCCGTATTATCTTTAACGAGTATATAGTTCATGGTTAATAGCTTTTGTGTCCCGGCTTGGTGGGTTTATATCCAAGTCGGGGCATGGCATCCTAAGAGTTCCGCTTTGGGAAGGGAGCCAGCTTAAGTACTAGCCATCTCTGCTTAGGGGTCGCCTAGTAGAGTTTCTCATAGACGGTTATGTCATGGGACGGGGAATGGAATAGCTGTTGTCGCTAGGTCTGATCAGTCTAGGACTAGGATGTTTTCCTACCTTGTGGTATAGCCTCGAGTTACAGAAGTCGTCTATTGACTGTACTAGGAACTTATGCCTGTTTGTAGAAGTATTTGTCTTTCATGTTTGTATGATTCTATGAATCTTAGAAGGTGAGATGCAAGCCGGCGAAGGTTGATAGAGTTTGGATTACCGGTTGTTAACTGATTCACATGATATTATGTTTGATTAGGGTTTGAGTGTATCATGGCCATGTTAACGGTAACCTCTGAGCTAGCATACCAGCTTCCCTACCTCGTGTTATAGTTTATTATCGGATTCACAGGATAGCTTTCATATGCTAGGTTATATGTTAGTTAATTGTTTCATAACATGAAAAGCATATCATATATGTTAAGGTTTTGTATTTTCCATGTACATTGCTTTTATGTTATTCATGTTTAATTAAACTCGACATTTCGTGGCTTGGAGAACTCGGAGTTACTCCCCACTGACTGTGGCTTCCGTGTTTATATTTAATGCGGTTGGCAGGTTTGTGATGCATACTTGGGTACATTGACGAGCTAGCGAGCGAAGTATTTACCTTGGACCTATATTCGGTTCTTAGATTGTATATTATGATACACTCTTTTATTTCCGTATTTATACGGGAGATATGTCTCCCGTCTTGTATATTTCTTTTGTATAATATTATTTCCGTTTTGTAATGAACCTTTTTATTTAAGACACCTTTGTTATGTATTCTTATCTTTTACTTAGTTAAATTATTTTTTTTCTTTCCGCAAATTTGAGGGTGTCACACATTAAGTCAGTGTAATTTAATGAACTAATTAGAGGAGTCTAATTAGAGGTCTAGGACTTTCACTATCATGTGTGGACATGAAGGTCAGTGGGAGCTGAGTTATCATGTATGGACATGAAGATTAGTGGGAGCACAATATCTTCCATGTCTTGTATGTATGAGACATATTAATCATTAGGAATGATGTACTAACATCGCCTTCCGTGGAGGAGCTTTTAGGAAATCATTTCTAGATGAAAGACTTGGAAGAAGCATATCGGATTTGAGGAAAAATATCTTCCATGTCTTATATGTAGGACACATATCAGACATATTAATCATTAGGGAATGATTTACTTACATTGCCTTCCATGGAGGAGTGTTTGGGAAATCATTCCTAGATGAAAGACTTGGAGTAGGTATCCAAAATTTATAGTGATAGATGAGAAAGGATGCACATGATTGCTAATGTTTCCGCCATTAGGCCAATCGTATATGCCAAGATATGCACATACCTTGATGAGTTGTATGCTTGGAGCATGACAAGTCAATAACAAATGATTCCATATGAGAGTCATTGGATAGCCTTTAAGAATATTCATGAGTTTCTCGAGGAGAAATATGACTTCATTCTTGTGTTTGGTAATGATAACTTAGTTACGTGTTAAAAGTTACACAAACCCAAGTTTCCAAACCTATAAGGATCCGATAGAATCCTAGGCTAACTTTTGATATACTAAAAGCGAATAGATAAAAAGGCATGATTGAAGTGTCAACTATTGAAGATTTTACAAATAGAGTCTTAGTACATGGTGACGAGGAAAAGGAAGTTATTGTGATAATAAGTGGGAGCATCTTTCAAGTAAAAGATCCCAACACAATATTGAGATATAGTTATGTACTTAGATAAATTCATGTTATTGGGAATAACGATGAATGGAAAGAAAAGGCAATTCATAAAGTTGGAATAAATGGATACATAGTATATCCACTATCCAAGCTTTTATTGCATTTAGACAAGATGGCCATGAAGTGTCATGGAACTTGTACACTTTAGATTATAAGATATGAAGCAATAACATTGTGTTGATTGTTCATATATGATAATCACATTTATCGTTTGAGCTTCTAAAACTCAATTTTGTGCTTTGTTATATCCAAATAGGTTGTACTAACAACTTTGAACTCTATTGAAGTGAACTGGATTAACCTAGCCTTGGCCCCTAGTTGCTTACATGAGGTGACATCTCGAAGTGACTGGAGTGTGATGCGATTGATGGCAAATTCAAGTGCCATAGGGTCATAAGGGATGACTAGTCGATCATATAGACATACTGTATGGGAGACTCTGTCGGGCAGTGACCGCTTATAGAGTTCAGGCAATTCATAAAGCCTGGTCGTGGCGAGAGCTACTATAATATTCTTTATGAGTCAATTATTTAGACTAAAAACGATTCGCCCAAGTCGGCACAGTTTCTGATTGACTTTGATTTTAGCCCAAAGCCATTCTTTAAAAAGAGGTGAATGGGCAGTTATTGGGTCATGACGGACTGTGAGTGTACGAAGGGAATAGTGCGATATGAATTGTCTAACCCCTTGTCAGGGTAAACAAATATCTCAAGGCCACCCGAGGAGTTGTAAAATGGAAATGCGTGGCCACGCTCGAAAGATATCTACGGTAGATAATTCCGGTCAGACAGTTATTCTCCAGATCAAGGAATCCACTTTAGATATGATCACATGCAAGTACGACATGCAAGACACCTTGAATTGAGTGAGAGATTTAAAATAGGACAAGATAATTGGTGACGCACACTTGTTGAGAACAATTGGGAGATTGTTCGAGTAAGTGTCCTCAACAATAGTGCGATCACTTAATTAAATCTCAATAACAAGAATAATACAAAGGGATGATTAACATTATTGTCAACTGGTTCAGATTAATCGTTAACGATTGGCTGACTAGAGTTTGACGGTACTGTTGTATGACGGTGGTGATCAGTTGATCCCTTGAGTAAATAAGAGGATGTTTTTCGTCTTATTTCACTCAACTCTTTATCTCATATTTTTGATTAAATCTTCATCTCACTAGAAATTAAGAACATAAGAAAATTAAGAAGTTTCATTGAACTTGTGTTCAAGTGCTAACACAATATTATTAGAGTAGTAATTTTGAAACGTCTTGTACTCGGTTTTAAGGGCTACTCACTTGAAGTTCTAGTAGACTTGCATTTGAGTGATAAGGGATAGTCTAGGTGCATCAACAAGGAGAGTTCCTACACTTGGAACTAGGAGATTCATCCATCTATCTTTAGCTCAAGAACAAGAACAAGAAGGAGTCTTGTTCTTGTGCCCTTTACTCTTCCAAAACAAAAATGTGAGGAACAATATCTTTCTCTACTTTGTTTTATTTAGTTTGCATGCACTAGATCTTGGAAACTAATTAAAGAGTTAATTAGTATATCATAAGAAGAGTCTTATGAGTAGGTATATGAACCTAACACAAAGCACACATCAAATGGTATAGGGTTTGTGAGACTCAAGCATCACACAGCAAAGTTAAAACACACCACTTCAAGCTTCAGCACAGAAGCAAACTCAAGTAAAGCACAGTGTTTTAGTTGAAACATTTTAAAGTTTTGTTCATTATCATAATCTGATTTCAACTTGTTACAATGCAAGGCTTGTATAGGCCAATGAATACATATCTAAGGGTCTAAAGTGCATCTCCTATTGTACAAGAAGTCGTGGCCCTTGATGCATAAATAAAAGAGAAAAACTGACTAGCAACAAAAGCATAAAGCATAAAGTAATAAAGCTGTCCTTGTTTATTTGTTAGCTTCTTTGTCAATTCTGATGGCGAGGCCTTCAAATATGCGCTTGGTTGATTCTATGCTTTGAGGAAAAAGTGTTAGGATTCCTTTCAATTCATCCCATAAAGTTGTCTAATCATAAACTGCAAGGAAACCAGCCTTGGGACAGAATGGTGCTGACTTGCTCTCACCTGGACCCATGGATTTTGACTTGTCTTGACCCTTCGTTTTATTCATAATTAATAAAAAATCTCCTAGAGTTTTATCTTCATAAGACCTTAAAATAAGAGTATTATCCCTTGAAATCAGTTAATTCATATTAGGGGTCGCCTTGGACATTGTTCTTTGTTGTTGGACCTAAACTGGGCAAGATAGGACATGGACTAGTTTGATTGTATTTTGTATAAATCATAACTATCTGCTCAGGATGGATTTGAATATCCATTATATCGCATTGGAAAGATATGGATGTTAGATTTTACCTCCATTAAGAATCAACCTTAAACATTGAGTATATACTGAGTTACTCAACTTCGAGCCTGATGGAGCTGTCAACTTGTCTCTAAGGGTAGAGAAGTTGGGGAAGGGGAAGTCCAGTGCCTTTAAGACACCAGCTAGAGCCCCTGCCTTTAAACCCTTTGTAGGAGTCAGGATAGGAGACCTTGTGATCCCTGTTAAGACTCCTGTCAACTCTGATAAGGGCAAGACTATTGATTCAGCCTATAGAAAAACTATCCCCTTCAAAAAGTGTTTTCAGTGTCAAGGTTATGGGCATTTTGCTAGAGAGTGTCCATCTAAAAGAGTTCTTAGCACCCTGGAAGTTGTGCATTAGGGAGAGGATGAGGTGTTGGTCTGTGATGATGAAATGGAGGAGCCTGAGGTAGAGGCTAGTGAGGAGTTGATAGAGCCTGATGCTAGTTTAAGTTTGGTAACATGGAGGGTAATGCATGCTCAACCTCAGCCTTTAGAAGAGGACCAGAGACACCAGATCTTTAGGACCAGATGTACTATCAAGGGTAGGGTCTGTAATCTCATCATTGATGGAGGAAGCTGCACTAATGTAGCCTCCAAAACCCTGATAGACAAGCTAGCTCCACCCAATAAGGACCACCCCCTACCTTACAAACTCAGGTGGTTGAACAAAGAAGCTGAGATTAAAGTGGATAAGCAATGTGTTGTGCCTTTCTCAATTGGCAAGGGATATGTTGATGAGAGTCTGTGTGATGTTCTGCCTATGGATGCTTGTCACTTCTTGCTTGGGAGACCATAGGAGTTAATTCATATTAGGGGTCGCCTTGGACATTGTTCTTTGTTGTTGGACCTAAACTGGGCAAGATAGGACATGGACTAGTTTGATTGTATTTTGTATAAATCATAACTATCTGCTCAGGATGGATTTGAATATCCATTATATCGCATTGGAAAGATATGGATGTTAGATTTTACCTCCATTAAGAATCAACCTTAAACATTGAGTATATACTGAGTTACTCAACTTCGAGCCTGATGGAGCTGTCAACTTGTCTCTAAGGGTAGAGAAGTTGGGGAAGGGGAAGTCCAGTGCCTCTAAGACACCAGCTAGAGCCCCTGCCTTTAAACCCTTTGTAGGAGTCAGGATAGGAGACCCTGTAATCCCTGTTAAGACTCCTGTCAACTCTGATAACGGCAAGACTATTGATTCAGTCTACAGAAAAACTATCCCCTTCAAAAAGTGTTTTCAGTGTCAAGGTTATGGGCATTTTGCTAGAGAGTGTCCATCTAAAAGAGTTCTTAGCACCCTGGAAGTTGTGCATTAGGGAGAGGATGCGGTGTTGGTCTGTGATGATGAAATGGAGGAGCCTGAGGTAGAGGCTAGTGAGGAGTTGATAGAGCTTGATGCTAGTTTAAGTTTGGTAACATGGAGGGTAATGCATGCTCAACTTCAGCCTTTAGAAGAGGACCAGAGACACCAGATCTTTAGGACCAGATGTACTATCAAGGGTAGGGTCTGTAATCTCATCATTGATGGAGGAAGCTGCACTAATGTAGCCTCCAAAACCCTGATAGACAAGCTAGCTCTACCCACTAAGGACCACCCCCTACCTTACAAACTCAGGTGGTTGAACAAAGAAGCTGAGATTAAAGTGGATAAGCAATGTGTTGTGCCTTTCTCAATTGGCAAGGGATATGTTGATGAGAGTATGTGTGATGTTCTGCCTATGGATGCTTGTCACCTCTTGCTTGGGAGACCATAGGAGTTTGACAGGGATGCTACCCACCATGGGAGGGACAAGACCTACACTTTTAAGTTTGGGAAGAAGAAAATCATCCTATCACCTTTACCCCCTGCTCTAAATGTTAACCCACCCCCCATGAGTGAGGCTTCCAATGAAGTCATGTTGATAAGTGAGTCAGAGATGAAACAAGAACTAAGTGAGCTACAACCTGTGTATATATTGCTTACCAAGGAGACTGGATCAAGCATGGTTGATGTCCCTGAGGAGGTCAAGTCTATTCTTGAAGCTTATGGTGATGTCTTTCCTTCTGAGCTCCCTAGTGGGCTACCCCCACTTAGGGGAATAGAATACCACATTGACTTAGTACCTGGAGCTGTCCTCCCCAACAAAACTGCTTACACAAGTGACCCTAAGGGCACACAAGAACTCCAGCTCCAAGTAGGAGAGTTGCTGAACAAGGGGTATGTCAGGGAATCCCTCAGTCCTTCTGTTGTACCAGCCTTACAAGTGTAAGTTTCTTAAACTCGATATTAGACATTTCTAATATCATATTTTTAATAGTTTACTCTTAAACTATATGGACCTTATGCATTCATAACAAAAGATAAGAAAAAACAATTTCTTACATTGATTATGAAGTAATATGGGCACAATATTTGAACTCCTTTCAAATATTGTTCTTGAGCTTATGAATATGAGGATGAATTCCAAGTTCTTAGTATAAGAACACTCCTATTAGTAGCACCCAAGACAACCCCTTTTATCTCTACTAAAATACTACACCAGTATTATTAGTAGTAACCCTTTAAAATAAATCTAATAACTCTATTACTACACTAGTAATTTTATTAGAATATGAACTCTAAATTATGTGAAAAATTCTTGAGTTTTAGAGTAAGAAAGAAGAGATTTAGAGAGATAAGGATACATGCAAATTATGAGATGTTGTAGTATATAATAAGAGGGAAAAACAAGCCCTCTTGTGGCTTATGAAAACCGGTCACCCACACCCCACATGGGTGGGGTGTTGTCACTTCTAATTGTTCTTAACAATGTAAAAGGTTGAGTGTTGGTAATAGTTTTTGTGCATGATTATGTCTAATTCCTAATTAGAATAATACACAAAAATAATCACCCTCTTTGTACACTACCAAAACCGGTGCACCCCACTTAAAATGGGTGTCCATTTTATTTTTGCAATTTGTCATTTGTCACATATGTGACATGTGACATATAACATGTAATTAAGCTTATAAATGTACATTTAACTAATTTAAATGCAATTTCATAACAAATAAATTAGACTTAACATTTTAAGTCACATTTTATAATTACATGTAAATAAAATGGGTCATCTCATATATGGTTAATATAATCTACAACATTTTGTATTTATAATCGACCAATTTCACTTATCTCAAATTTTTCATAAACATATGCATTCTTAGTAAAATAACAATTAAATTACTAAAATGAATCTTATTTAATCATATTACAATAAGATATAATTCTCACTTTAAACTTGTTCAATTAAGGGATTAATTAATCTGTATCGCTATACAATTAATTAATGTACATGATTTGGGGAATGCCCTTTAGGTGTGACCTCAAGGGATCAACTGATCACCACCGTCATACAACAGTAACGTCAAACTCAATTGAGCCAATCATTACCGATTTATGTTGACCAGTTGACTATAATATTCATCATCCCTTTGTATTCTTATTATTGAGATTTAATTATGTGATCGCACTATTGTTGAGGACATTTACTCCAACAATCTCCCACTTGTCCGAGACAAGTGTGCGTCACCAATTCTGTGTTTTGCAGGTCGTACTTGCATTTGATCAACCATGAGTAGTTTCCTCGATCTGGAGAGTAACCGTCTGACCGGAATTATCTACCATAGATACCTTTCGAGCGTGGCCACGCATTTTCAGCTTACTCCTCCTCGAGTGGCCTTGAGATTTAAAAACAACCCTGACAAGGGGTGGACAATTCCTATTACACTATTCCCTTTGCATAGCCACAGCTCATCATGACCCATAAGATGCCCATTTGACCCCAGTTACGAAGGTCGTAGAGAATAAATCAAAGTCACTCTGAAACTGTGCCACCTTAGGCGAACAGTCTTTAGTCAAAGAATTGACTCAAAAAGAATACTAGTAGCTCTTGCCACGACCAGGCTACAAGAATTGCAAGAATTCTATAAGCGGTCACTGCCCGACAGATTGTCTCTTACAGTCTGTCTATGTGATCGATTGGTCATCCCTTATGACCCTATGGCACTTGAACTTGCCATCAATTGCATCACACTCTAATTACTTGGAGACGCCACCTCATTTAAGTAACTAGGGGCCAATGCTATGTTAATCTAGTCCACTTTAATGGAGTCCTAAATTGTCTCTACAATCCATTTGGATATAACAAAGCACAAAACTGAGTTTATGAAACTCAAACGATAAATGTGATTATCATATATGAACAATCAACACAATGTTATTGTTTCATATCATATAATCTAAAGTTTATTTCGTCCATGACAATTCATGACGTTCTTATTAAATGCAATAAAGGCTTGGGTAGTGAATATTCCATATATTCATTTATTCCAACCTTGTGAATTGCTTTTTCTTTCCATCCAACGTTATTCCTAATAACATGAATTCATCTACGTACATATCTAGATCTCTATCTAGTGTTGGGCTCTTTAACTTGAAAGATGCTCCCACTCGTTATCATGATAACTGATAGGTATTTAGGTGTAAGGATCTACCATTAGATCCTTGTATGCCACCTTATCCTCATCATAATGTACTAGGTCTCTATTTGTAAAATTTATGATGATTGACTCTTCAATCATGCTTTCAGTTATTCGCTTCTTTTATATATAACAAAACTATGCCTAAGATTTCGATAAATCCTTATAAGTTTGGAAATTTGGATTCGTGTAACCTTTACCACATATCCCAATTATCTCTACCAAACACAAGAATGAATCCCTAGCTCTCCTCGAGAACTCTACGGATGTTCTCGTAGGCTATCCAATGACTCTCATGTGGATTGTTTTGTTTTAGGCATGTCATGCTCCAAGCATACAATTCATTTAGGTATGTGCATGTTGTAACACCCAGAAATGTACCCTATTTTTCTAGTAGAAATATTTTACGAAATCTTTTCAGCAAATTTAAGTTTTAATTTAGAATTTAAAGTTTCGAGTCGAATTTAGAATTTCCGAGTTCGTATTTGGAGTTTCCGCGAGATTCCATGAGAATCCCGTCTTAAGGCGTCTTTGACTTTTCTTGACTTTTAAGTCGTCTTTGACTTTTCTTGACTTTTAAGTCGTCTTTGTCTTTTCTTGACTTTTAAGTCGTCTTTGACTTTTCTTGACTTTTAAGTCGTCTTTGACTTTTCTTGACTTTTAAGTCGTCTTTGACTTTTCTTGACTTTTAAGTCGTCTTTGACTTTTCTTGACTTTTAAGTCGTCTTTGACTTTTCTTGACTTTTGAGCCGCCTTTGACTTTCGTTGACTTTTTCGACTCACCCTTTACTTATACTCCCTCATACTCCTTAACCTAATTCATTCACACAACTCAATCTTCTTCTTCCTCACCTTAAACACCAAAAACCTTGCCTCCATTTTGATTCGTCTTAGATTCGTCGCTACTCCTTCGTTACTCGCTCA
The DNA here is from genome assembly GCA_022085475.1 of Heliosperma pusillum. Classification (NCBI taxonomy): domain Eukaryota; kingdom Viridiplantae; phylum Streptophyta; class Magnoliopsida; order Caryophyllales; family Caryophyllaceae; genus Heliosperma; species Heliosperma pusillum. The sequence goes on along the minus strand of JAIUZE010015716.1, from coordinate 598 downwards.
AATTCCCGTAAGTTCGTCTTATTCTTCCCCTCTTATCTTCCTCTATCCGTATTGGTAATAAAATTACCGTCTTTCTCGCTTTTTAAATTATCCGTCTTTCTCAAGGTGAAGGATATTCATCTTTTATTATCTAATTGTATGTAGGTGGAGACTAGGAAGGTTTAGAAACCGTTTAAAGACGCGAAAAGGTAACGGTGAAGGGTTACTCGATATCATTTACGTGTTTTACATGCTTTATATGCTAGAATTCGTATTTAGAATACGATTAGAAAGCTTAGGATTCAGGTTATGGATGATGATTGTTGTTATTTGATGATTGTTGATGATGAATATTGATTGTTGATAGTTATTAGAAATGAATTATGAGAATTGGAAATGATAGGATTGAATTTTGTTGAAGGCTCTCGGATGAATTGGTAACACATGTCACGGTCGTGAAATACAAGTCACGGTCGTGACTTGTGCAGTTTCACTGCACTGACCCCTTTTCGTAAAATGATCATATCTCCTTCGTTACTTGCTTGTTTTGGGCTTGTGACCTATCGTTGGAACCGTAAGAGGATAAGCTATCACCTCAACTTTGAATTTCTGCATTTTC
>JAIUZE010015713.1:0-23196 GCA_022085475.1 Heliosperma pusillum | reverse complement strand
TAAAGGAGTACACGGTCATCAACATCAAACTCAAGTGGTCGACGACGAACATCAGCATAAGATTTCTGTCTATCTTGAGCGGCCTTCATTCGCTCACGAATGACTTGAACTTGATCAATCGTTTCGGTCACTATGTCGGGACTCAACATATGATCATCCTGGACTTGATCCCAACACACAGGACTACGGCACTTCCTACCGTATAAAGCCTCGTACGGTGACATCTTGATAGAAGCATGATAACTGTTGTTATAAGAAAATTCCACCAGAGGCAAACACTTCTCCCAAGAAGCGTGAAAGTCTAAAGCACAAGCCCGAAGAAGATCTTCCAAAGTTTGGATCGTTCTCTCGGTCTGACCATCAGTACCGGCATGAAAAGCTGTGCTCATCAACAATTTACTACCCATGGCTTGTTGCAAAGCCGTCCAGAATTGGGAACTGAATCTCGGATCACGATCTGAAACTATATCTTTAGGAACTCCATGGTAGCATACTATCTCTCTCACATAAGCCTCAGTTAAGACCTCTATATTCCAAGATTCTTTGATAGGCACGAATCTGGCACACTTGGTTAGACGGTCTACAATAACCCAGATAGCATTCATTCCCCTAGAAGTACTAGGTAAAGCCATCACGAAGTCCATAGAAATAGACTCCCACTTCCAAAGAGGAATTTCCAAAGGTTGTAGCAAACCTCCGGGTCTTTGATGTTCAATCTTCACCTTCTGACAAGTAAACATTTACTAACGATACTCCTTTACTTCAATCTTCATCCTAGGCCACCAAAACTGTGGTCTCAAATCTTTATACATTTTGTCACCGCCAGGATGAATAGAATAAGGAGAAAGGTGAGCTTCATCAAGTATTCTCTTTCTCATCTCGGCACTTCTCGGAAAATACATTCTACCATGGTAACGAAGGTAGCCATCATTATCCACCACACAATCCTTAGGTTGCCCAAGTAGGATTTTTGCTCGTATGGCTATGAAAGTAGCATCCTCCGGTAGATAAGTACGAATCTCTCGATAGAAATCGGGTTCCGCAGTCAAAGCACCAAGATAATCGAATCCCTTCCCCAAGACTGCTTTTAGCTTCTGAAATTCTGTTACCAGTTCATCGGGTAAAGTACTAAGTGCATTTAATGAATGACTAGTCTTTCTACTCAATGCATCTGCCACAACATTTGCCTTTCCGTCATGATTTAAATCAATACGGCATCATAATCATTCACCAACTCTAACCATCTTCTCGGCCTCATGTTCAACTCTTTCTGAGTAAAAATGCACCTCAAGCTCTTATGATCGGTGTAGATTTGACAATGAACTCCAATAAGATAATGTCTCCAAGTTTTCAATGCATGTACCACAGCTGCTAACTCAAGATCATGAGTCGGGTAGTTCACTTCATGAACCCTGAGTTGTCGAGAAGCATATGCAATGACTTTTCTATTCTGCATCAAGCCACATCCCAAACCATGCTTAGAAGCATCACAATATACATTCAGACTCCGCTTCATCATCGGGTAAAGTTAAAAAACCGGTGCGGTAGTCAATCTCTTCTATATTCCAAGAAGGCAATTTCACATTCATCGGTCCAGATATACTGCTTCCTTCTTTAGCAATGAGTCATTCGGTCTTACTAATTTAGAGAAATCTTTCACAACCCGACGATTAATAACCCGCTAAACAAGGAAACTCCGAATCTCGGACACATTGTTTCAGGACTCTTCCATTCTACCACGCCTAATTTTAGCTGGATCGACCATAACACCGTCTTTTGAAATGACATGACCAAGGAAAGATACCTCGGGCAACCAGAATTCACATTTGGAGAACTTAGCATACCACTTTTGGCGTCGAAGAACACCCAAAATGGTTCGGAGGTGCTCAACATGTTCTTCCTCAGATTTAGAAAAGATCAAAATATCATCGATGAATACCACCACACATTTATCAAGGTATTCTCTGAAGGTACGATTCATCTGATCCATGAATATTGCTGGAGCGTTAGTCAAATCGAATGGTCTCACATTGAATTCGAAATGACCATACCTCGAGCTAAAAGCAGTCTTGGGCATATCTGCTTCCCGAACGGGAATTTGATGATAACCCGATCTAAGATCAATCTTTGAAAAAGTAGAAGCACCACGTAACTGGTCAAAGAGATCGTTAATACGTGGAAGAGGATATTTGTTTTTGATGGTGACACGGTTCAACTCACGATAATCAATGCACATTCGCATAGAACCGTCTTTCTTTTTGACAAATAGTAAGGGCGCACCCCAAGGAGAAGCACTAGGCCTAATGAAGCCTTTCTCAATCAAGTCATCAAGTTGGATTCTCAACTCTTTCAACTCGGAAGGCGCCATACGATAAGGAGCTTTGGCAATTGGTCCAGTTCCAGGAACTAAATCAATGGAAAATTCAACATCTCTTTCAGGAGGAATCCCGGGTAATTCATCGGGAAACACATCTGGATATTCACAAACAATAGGAACATCCTTCAAAGAAGAAAGAGAAGAATCAGAAGTAGTCACTACACATAGAAATGCTTGATGACCCTTCTTCAAAACATTCATCATTTTCATAGCTGAGACTAACTTCACACTAGCTTGCTTTCTAACTCCTTGATAAGATATACGAGTACCCAAAGGACTTTTAAGAATAATATTTTGATCACGGCACTCGAATCGAGCATGATAAGTAGATAACCAATCCATGCCCAGAATGATATCGAACTCTTCAAGAGGAAACCGAAGAAGATTAGCCGGAAAAGTAGATCCGTTTATTGATATAGGCACGTCCGAATGAAGGTAAGAGCAGGAAAATACATCTCCGGAGGGTAAAGCAATAGGAGTACTTTCTCCAACTGACGCTTTGATTGGTAATTTATCGGATAGTCTCATTGAAATAAAGGACAAGGAAGCTCCCGTATCAAATAAAATTAAACACGGAAATTCATAAATTGAGAACATACCCGTCACTATGTCAGGTTGAGCCTCGACCTCAGCTCGGCTCATGATAAAAATCCGACCCTTAGGTCTCCCAGAAATAACCGGTGTAGAAACTGTACTCTTCCTATCAGGACATACATTAGCCTTATGCCCCGGTTTCTGACAAATAAAGCACACAAACGGCTTGTTGAAGCAACCAACCCCGGGGTGAATAGGCATCTTGCATGTAAAGCATATACGACCCTTAAGATTGTTGTTGTTGCTCGGAACAAATGGACAGTTTCTCTGATTTGCCTGTCCACTCTGAAAGTTTCTCCTCTTGTTTGGAAAAGAGGGAGAAAAGGAAGGTCGAGAAATAGGATATAAAGGTCTCTTGCCATAAGAATTAGGAGCAATATAAGAAGTACGAGCCTCTTCGGCAATCTCCCGAATAGAACTCTCCGCCTATAAAGCATCATTGTAAATAGAGACGAAAGAAGTAGAACCCCTACTAATCTTTCCCTTCACCTGGGGAGAAAGCTTTCCCAAGTAAAAGAAAGCCTTGTCTTCCTCCCTCGAAATAAGTCGAGTGGCATAATGAGCCAACTCATTAAACTTGGTTGTGAACTCTTGAACCGAAAGAACCCCCTGTTTAAAATCCATAAACTCCTTCAGCTTCTGCTGCCTCAACTCATCCGGGTAGAACCTCGCCTCCAATAGTTCACGGAATCGAGTCCACCTGAAATCAGGCTCCAACTTAGCAATAGGACCAGAAAGAGTCCACCACTGATCAGCTTCCTTCACTAAGAAGTGGGAAGCAAGACGGACTTTATCCTCTTCAAGGACATCATAAAGAGAAAAGTTTTTCTCCATTTCACGTAACCACCCCGAAAGCTGAATGGGATCTACCTCACCACCGTAGGTTTTGGCTTGGCTCCTAGATAGATGTGAAGCAACCCATGAACAACTTCCGTGTCTCTCACGGTCGGGAATAGGATTAGGAATAGGATTTGCTTGTTGATTTTGCTGATTTTGTTGATTCTGAATAATAACCGTAAGAGCTGCTAAGATCGTGTTGTCAATTCTCGGAGGCATCTTGCAAAAAGAAAACACAGATTAGTACTTATCATATAGCAAGCACAAAGAGACTACAACATAATCCTAATCTACCCATCCTACCATTCTATCTCACAAGTTCATTATTTTATTAAGGTCAAGTTATTTAGGCAAGGGTACACAAACGTGCGTCGGGAGCAAAATAGCTTTGATACCAACTGTGACACCCTCAAATTTGCGGAAAGAAAAAAAAATAATTTAACTAAATAAAAGATAATAATACATAACGAAGGTGTCTTAGAATAAAAAGGTTCAACAAAAGGAAATAATATTATACAAAATAAATATCCAAAACGGGAGACATGTTTCCCGTAAAAATACGAAATAAAAGCGTGTATAATAATATACAATCCTAAAGAACCGAATATAGGTCCAAGGTAAATACTTCGCTCGCTAGCTCGTCAATGTACCCAATGTATGCATCACAAACCTGCCAACCGCATTAAATATAAACACGGAAGCCACAGTCAGTGGGGAGTAACTACGAGTTCTCCCAGCCACGAAATGTCGAGTTTAATAAAACATGAATAACATAAAAGAGATGTATATGGAAAATACAAAGCCTTAACATATACGATATGCTTTTCATGTTATGAAACAAATAACTAACATATAACCTAGCATATGAAAGCTATAATGTGAATCCGATAATAAAATATAACCCGAGGTAGGGAAGCTGGTATGCTGGCTCAGCGGTTACCATGTAACATGGCCCTGATACACTCAAACCCTAATCAACACGTAATCATGTGAATCAGTTAACAATCGGTAATCCAAACTCTATCAATCCTAGCCGGCTTGCATCTCACCTTCTAGAACTCATAGAATCATACAAACCTGAAAGACCAATACTTCTATAAACAGGCATAAGTTCCTAGCACGGCCCATAGTCGATTGTAACTCGAGGCTATACCACAAGGTAGGAAAACATCCTAGTCCTAGACTGATCAGACCTAGCGACAACAGCTATTCATTCCCCGTCCCATGACATAACCGTCTATGAGAAACTCTACTAGGCGACCCCCTAAGCAGAGATGGCTAGTACTTAAGCTGGCTCCCTTCCCAAAGCGGAACTCTTAGGATGCCATGCCCCGACTTGGAGATAAGCCCCCCAAGGCCGTGACACAAAAGCTATCGACGGTGAACATATACTCGTTAAAGACAGTACTTGCCTATCTATGTCATGGTCCAAGATACTCATTTAGAATTAGAATGGTCAAGACGCCATATACTCATAATTCTCTATGGGTACTTAGTCAACACGACATATATCATACAATCAAACCGTCACGGAAACAACTTCCTATCATGTGACTAATTGCAAATAAATCATATTCAAATAACATTTCGCCTCATATCTACTAAGGCTAATTCATTAATTAAATACAACCTTACTTGAAGACCAATCCCCGACCCGAGTCCCGCGACGGGTCATCAGTCAAAACGGGGCTGACTAGATCTTAGTTTGACCAAACCCGTTTGGTCAAACCGGCTAGAAACAGAGTCTTTATTACATAGACATAAAATCAACATATTCATTACATGTTATATTATTAAAACTTCTAACATGTGAATTATTCTATCATACCAAAACCCGTTTGACTAAAAGGATATTAAATTAAACTAAGATCTCGTCTTATAATTTCTAACATGTGAGAAATAATAATTTAATGAAAAACCTTTTTTAATTAAATATTTTACTTATTAATATTTCTCGCTTGCTAATTATTACAAAACGCGATAAAAATGACGATAACTCAAAAACCGTCACAAGTCCCAAAGTGGGACCCACGGGCTGACTTTTGGGCCGAACCCAACATGGGCCTGAATGGGCCCACGGGCCTGTTTGGGCTGTTTTGGCAGATTTTACAATTTTTACAAAACCCGTTTCTTAATTATTTCCCGCATGCTTAACATAATTAAAACCCGTCAAAACAACCACATAACAATCAAACATCGACACAACCCAAAGACCAAAACCCGGACCCACCATGAACCAGCCCAGACCGGCCTGGACCGGGCCTAAACCGGCCTGAACCGGCCTGGTTTGGGTCCGGTTCTCAGCCTTTCCTCACGGTTCAACCACCACAAATTCCAAATCAATTCTAACATGTTTTTAATTAACAACATCCATTTTTAAACATTCAAAACAACCATAAATCATACAAAAATCATGATTATGAAGAATCATCCAAATTCCTCAAGAACACTAAACATATTAAAAATTTCCCACACAACATAAAAATCATAACTTATGAAAAATCATCAAAATTCATAAAGAACACTAAACATATTATAAATTTCCTACACCACATAAAAATCATAACTTATGAAAAATCATCAAAATTCATAAAGAACACTAAACATATTATAAATTTCCTACACAACATAAAAATCATAACTTATGGAAAATCATCAAAATTCATCAAGAACACAAAACAACATAAAAACTCCATACAACATAAAAATCATCCTACTTATCATATTACTACTAAAAATCCATAAATCATAAAAACATGAACTAAAACAAAGATGAACCAAAAACTAAAGAAAACAAAAGCTAATAAAAGCTATGTAACATATATCCGTCGAGTAACTCGGAATCGTTACCTTAGCTAGACAAGTCAATTAGCACCAAAATAAGAAGTATAAACCAAGAAACCCTCCTACTAATCTTCACCCAAAAAATACGAGTCTCCAAACTCGTCTTCAAAATCTTCCCCTATAAGAAATAACAAGGAAAACATTATTAGAACAAAAATATGATTTTCCATAATTAAAGTGTTGAAAACGATTTTGTCGGAATTGAAATAAAACCGTACGTGAAGATTAGGAGCGAAGAGGAGATCCTAGAAATATAAGTTAGGACGGATTTAATTAAGAAATGAAGGTTTTATGAAGGTTTTGCTCAAGAACGATGAAGACCGGATGAAGAACGCGAAGAACGCTCAAGAACGATTAAAGAAAGTGATATTTTGATCTTAATTTGATTTGTTGAAAAATGAAAAGTTGTTAGTGAGTAAAGAGTGGAGTGGAGCCGTGTAATTATAGGCAAAATTGGATGTCGGGTTTTGAAATTGTTGTTACGTAATTGACTCGCGTTTAATAATTATTTTACGGTAATCGATTCAATATAATTAACGATAAAGTTAATTAAACTAAATATCAAGATATTATGATATTGTAATGACAAATAATGAAAATATCAAGGTCTAAGAAAGCAAGGAGTGCCGTGTGATGTTGAGCTTGTCGGGTCTGATTTCGAGCGTTTTGCGTTATTTTCGTTAACTGATCGATAAAGTTAATAAATATCTAGATATTTTGATTAGTTTAATCAAAATAATTAAAATATCTAATTGTGAGTGGAAAACGATGACATGGGCGGGTGACATCATGCCAAAGGCGAGTTTCGATTTTGTTTCGGGATTTGCGATGAGTCGGGAATAGTTAAATGATGTTCGGTTAAAACCGTAAAAGATATTCTTTAAATTCCGAATAAATTCAAAATAATTATATTAAATTATGATAAATCTTAATAAATCTAAATAAAAATAAATCAAAAATATTATTTTTTTAAATATAATTTCGGTCTTCAAACTTATAAGGCGAGTCGGGAAAAAGTCAACGAAAGTCAAAGTTGACTGAAAGTCAAGAAAAGTCAAAGATGACTTAAAAGTCAAGAAAAGTTTATGACGACTTAAAAGTCAAGAAAAGTCAATGACGACTTTTTAAAAAGTCAAGAAAAGTCAAAGACGACTTAAAAGTCAAGAAAAGTCAAAGATGACTAAAAACGGTCTTTTCATGAAATCTCTCAGAAATTCCAAATACGAACGCGGAATTTCAAAATAAGACTTGGAACAAAAATTTCTATTTTAAAAACTTAAGTTCTACTGAAAAGTGTTAGTAAATATTTTTACTAGAAAAATCGGGTACTTTTCGGGTTGTTACACAAGTCATAGCTGTGAGTCGGAACAGGTCATGGCTCCTTTATAGGTAGCGGGTTCATTATTCTCTAGGAGCAAAACATCGTCTCTATCGTTCTCCTCGACCATACCAATGTATCTGTCTGGAGGTATGGAGACTCTACCCGACCTTCTAGGTTCCTTAGGAATATTAACCGCAGCAGAAGATGAAGGAACATCTTCCTCCATCAGTTGCTCGGTTGTTGGTTCTTGAATCTCCGACAGATCGAAGGTTCTATCACTCGTCTCGTTCTCGAGAAATTCTTTCTCTAGAAACTTCGCACTAGCCGTAACAAAAACACATTGTTTGGTAGGCGAATAAAAGTAATGACCAAACATTCCTTTTGGATAACCAATAAATTATTTCTTGACCGATCGCGGGCCGAGCTTATCCTCGTGTCTCCACTTGACATAAGCCTCGCAACCCCAAACCCGAATAAAGGACAAGTTAGGGACTGTTCCCTTCCACATTTCAAATGGAGTCTTGTCAACAGCTTTAGACGGACTTCGGTTAAGTATAAGAGCAGCTGACAAAAGAGCATAGCCCCACAATGAATCAGGCACTACCGTGTGACTCATCATGGATCGAACCATATCAAGTAATGTTCGATTTCTCCGTTCGGACACACCATTTAATTGAGGTGTTCCAGGTGGAGTTAACTGTAGTACTACACCACAGTTTTTAAGGTGTTGATCAAACTCGTTCGAAAGATATTCGCCACCACGATCTGAACGTAGTGCTTTAATCTTTCTACCCAGCTGGTTTTCAACCTTATTCTGGTATTCCTTGAACTTCTCAAAGGACTCACTTTTGTGCTTCATTAAGTAGACATATCCATATGTACTCAAATCGTCCGTGAAAGTGATAAAATATCTATAGCCATCTCTAGCGTTGATTGACATAGGTCCACACACATCAGTATGTATGAGTCCTAATAGGTCAGCAGCGCGCATTCCAACACCTTTGAAGGAAATTCGAGTCACTTTGCCTATGAGACATGATTCACACGTGACAAATGATGCATAGTCAAATGGGGAGATAGTCCCATTGGCAATGAGCTTCTTCACGCGTTTTTCATTTATGTGTCCCATACGGCAATGCCATAGATAGCTTTGATCTTTGTCACCAACCTTTACCTTTTTATTACTCACAAGCAATATATTTGTGGTTTGATCTAAAACATAAATCCCATTTATGGAAACTGCTTTACCATAAATCATTTCGTTAAAGGAGAAAATACAGCTATTATCCTTTATTACAAATGAAAAACCGTTCTTATCGAGTACGGAAACAGAAATAATGTTTTTAGATAAACTGGGTACATAGTAACAGTTATTTAAAAATAACTCAAATCCACTTGGGAGTTGCATTACATATGTTCCCACTGAAACGGCAGCTACTCTTGCTCTATTCCCCACTCGCATGTCTACCTCACCCTTTTTGAGATTTTTGATGTTTTTTAGGCCCTGCAAATGATTACTCATATGAGAACCACAACCAGTATCAAGTACCCAAGTTCCAAAACTTGCATGGTTAATCTCAATCATATGAATAAAAGAAGACATACCAACAGGAGTGACGCGGCCTGCTTTTACGTCTTCAGCATACACGGGACAGTTCCGCCTCCAATGCCCAGTCTTGTGGCAATGGTGGCACTCTATGTTTTCTTTGCTCTTTGTCTTGCCTTGTGAGCTACTGCTAGTCTCACCAGGCCCACTCTTGCCCTTTCCTGGCTTCTTGAACTTCGGCTTCCCTACAGCTAGGTCGGCCTGAGCCTTGCCCTTACCCTTACCCTTGTTTGCAATCATGAGAACGTCCTGCTTCAGGCTCCCACTCAATTTCATATCCTTCTCAGTCCGTATGAGAAGTGAGTGTAGCTGATGAGGATTTCTCTTCAAATCATTCATATAGTAATTTGCCCTGAATTGGGCAAAACCATCATGAAGTGAATGAAGCATGCGGTCAATGACCACGCTCTCTTTGATTTTGCAATCAAGTGCCTCCAGTTTTTCGAGATTCTCGATCATATCGAGAATGTGTGGGCTAACCGGTTGACCCTTCTGGAGTTTCGCTTCAAAGAAGCGAGTGGTAAGCTCATACATAACGATTTGCGGTGCTTTTGAGAACTCGTTAGTGAGCGTGGTGAAAATCTTGTTTGCACCTTGGACAATGAATTGTCTTTGCAAATTGGATTCCATTGAAAAGATGAGTACGTTCTTTATCGCACCCGCCTCCATTACGAAATCACTATAAGCAAGTGATTCATTTGCTCCTGCATTGGGCCTGGGTTAGGCGGTAGTGGCTCAGTCAAGTACTTGAGCTTACCGTCAGCTATGGCAGCATTCCGTAATGAAGCCTCCCAGTCCGCAAAGTTGGACCCGTTATTCTTCAGTCGCGTGTACTGATTCATGTTGTCCATGAACATCTTAAGCCAGGATTCACACGCGAACGTGGCACTTGGCATAGGGGCATTAGCATGTTCAGCCATTTATTATAACAGTTTTATCGATATAAATGAATGCTACACTGCGAGAAAGGAGATAAAACATAATAAGCATTTTCATCGTTTTAATGAAGTCTAATGCAAAACCGATTAATGCGAAGACTCTTGCATTTATACAATTGACCTCCCTCAAGTATTATATAAATGATCCCAAGACTCAATTTCTATAAATTGATAAGCCAACTTCTTGGCTAATTCTACTTTTAGAATTCCTGGTCGATAAATTTCTGTAAATTCTATCTTAAGTCCATCATAATCACGAGATATTACTCAGACTATAATGTTGAGGTAAAATAGGTCAACACATACTACTTACCCAACGTAGAAGGGATCATATGGAGAGTAAGGTCTTATATGCCTACCGACGAAGAAGGGAGTCATAGCAGTTTTCCCTATAAAGACTAATCTCAATTTTGGATTTTAGAGGAAGGTCCATCAGCTTTAATTTTATTCATTTAAGTGAACGAATGATCTAGCATTTAGAGAATGAATAATTTAAGATGATAGCTTTTAGAATTTTGAGTGACATCTGGATGTCCCTGATAATTAACATACAATTTATATGAGTCAATTTTCATGCAATTAAGTAGTAGTAGGTGGTTTGGTTTAGGCGGAATATGATGCAATAGCTATCATGCAAAAGAAAAACAATAAGAACGGAAAATGAAAAACAAAGTACAAAGTCCTAGTGTGGCCTATCCTATCAAAATAGAACAAAAATACACTTTGGAATCCATCCTTATGGACCCTAGAAGCTTGACTTGATGTTCCATCTTGGTCCATGTAGCGGCAGTGAGCTATCCGATCTCCATCTTTGGTCTTCTCAAAAATACAATTTTTAAAAATTACAAAATATAAACCTATTTACATTCTAATTTAAAAATTATAATTAAAGATTACAAAGGGGAGATTCGAGATCTCAAAATACATCAAAGACCATGGTACCATCATTACGATAACACAATCTACTAAGGCCACACTAAGCAATACAAATTACAACCTCTTGTAAAAATACCAAAATAATCCATTCATCCATTCATTCATTCATTCAACAAAATAAAATGCATCAACAAAATAAATTAAACATTCATGACATAATTCATTAATTATGATGATTAATTTATCCAAACCACCTTTAAAATGATCAAAATTATGTGACAATTCATTAATTGCACACAACAATTTTAATCAACCATAATCCAATTTAATTCATATTATCGGGTATAACATAAATTAAATTCAACATTATTTTAAACCTTTTTAAAATAATAGGGTATCTATCATTGTGAACTTTTTCACAACAACAAAACAACATACATTATCTTTATAATTCAATAAACAAAATTCACTATTCACGGATGAACAGTGTAACACCCGCAAACGTACCCTATTTTTTATAGTGAAAATATTTTACAGATACTTTTCAGCGAATTTTAGTTTTTGTTTAGAATTAATTTTTCCGAGTTGAATTTAGAATTTCCGAGTTCGTATTTGGGTTTTTCGCGAGATTTCAAGTAAAACCCGTCTTAAGCCGTCTTTGACTTTTTCTTGACTTTTCCACTTACACATCTCATACTACCTCTTAACCTAATTCATTTCACACAACTCAAACTTTCTTCTTCCTTAAGAAAACCAAAGAAAACCTTGCCTCCATTTTGATCCAAGCTTAGAATCGTCATATCTCGCTCAATTCTTGCTCAAATTCGCGTAAGTTCGTCTTATTCTTCCCCTCTTATCTTCCTCTATCCGTATTGGTAATAAAATTACCGTCTTTCTCGCTTTTCAATTTATCCGTCTTTCTCAAAGGTGAATTATATTCATCTTTTGTCGTCTTTGTTTAGGTGGAGACTTTCTAGACCCCGACAAAGTTTACTATCTAGTGGAGGAAGGCTTAGAAATCGTTTAAAGACGCATAAAGGTAACGGTGAAGGGTTGTCACAGTTGGTATCAGAGCCTTATCGCTTCCGACGCACACACGTGAACCCTAAACTTAAACTCCTTGACCTTGAAATAATAAATGAGAGATGGGTAGACTTAAGGACCTATGGTGGTAGTCTTTGGTGTACTTGATGTTTGTTAGGTTCTAACTTGTTTGTTGATTGTGTTGATTGATGTTATGTTTGTTTGTATCTACCGTCTTGAGGTGGATCTTGTGTTACCTAGAAGAAGTATCCTCTACCGAAGATTGAAGATTGACAAGCCTAAGTGAAGTGTATTTCTTCCTCATCGATGTTTCTCTCGTCCTTAATGTATCATGCTCTCTTCCTTCTATCTAAGTGCTTCTTCATCATCTAACTTCTTTTTCCCTTGGAAAATTACTCTTGTTACCTTCCTCCTCTTTATCAATTTGTACCATCAACTTCCTTATGTGACCTTTTGTGGACACCATACCCTTTTGTTTGTGGCATATTGTACTTGGTTGGAAGAATTTTAGACTTTGTGGAATATTAGTGTTTGTTAGAATGAATTTGTGATTTGAGGAAAATGGTATAGATCTAATTTCACCCTATAGTGGTGAGAGTTGGTATCATTGAGTAAAGTGTGGTAAGGTATGTTTAATGATTTTAATGTATAAATGCTTGCCATGACTTGTGTGTAAATAGTTCATGATATTTTCGATGGTGTAAGGTCGAATGAGTTGGCTATGACTTCTTAACTCATTAGTAATTTAGTCTTTTGGACTTAGAAGTTTAGTATTGTTTTGAAGACCATGCTTATGATTTGTCTAATTGGTGTAAATAAGACATTTTGAATGATATCTTGAGGTGCGAAATACTTTTGAGCTTAAGTGACGCCTTGTGGTTTCCTATTGTGTGTTTGTGAGTATAGGCTTGGTGGAAAAGCATTTGGCTATAGTTCTTTGATTTAAAAATATGATCTTATCTTATGGTATCAGAGGCTCGTTTGAAGTAGTAAGGTTTCGGTAAGTTGAACCATATTACTTGAGGATTATAGATATGAGCGAGATTCGATGATGTGAGCTATGATGGAAATACCTTGGGACGTTAATGATGATGTTTGACTTGAGGTTGTACTTTGTTATTAATGAACTCGTGGGCTATATGATGTTGATAATAACGTTTTGTTCGGTGTTCTACCTTGTGGCCGTAGGAGTTGAAAAGAGATTAGTATGGAGAATTCCTTATTGGTTCTTCGGTTTTTGAAACCTTTGGGAATGTGTCAAATTATGGAGTTGAGAGAATGTTACTATGCTTGAGTTGCAATACCGCATTTGGGAATCCGTGTCGATATGAAGGATGGATGAATTGGGTTGTAATCGATTTTTTAAATCTAGGTGTACCTTACTTTGATGATTGTGGTACGATGGTCCCTTGTAAGAGACCTTTGTTTGGGATGAGTTGCTTTACTATCACCCTAAGTCTGAAAGGAGAAATTTTGTGGATTAAACATTAAACCTTAAACCTTTACTCGTGCCATCATTCCTTTTCTTTTCCGTTCTTGAATGTTTTTGTCAAGATTGATCTTTAAGAAATCGCATGCTCGTATCTTCTTTCTTACTCAGATATATTCATACCTCTACTAGCTGCTTTGTCTCTTCCTTGACCTCGTTATTTTCAGCGCTCCTCTCTTGTAATCTCGTGCCTTATTTATTCTTGTGTTCTCCATGAAATTCCTTATCGTTTCCTATCTCGTTGCTCCTGCATCTTTTCTCTAATGGATTGGGTATTTCATTTGTAAGGCTCATAGAATAAGTGTAATGTATTTTGGAATTCTTAGGTTAGAATATGTGTTTTTGGATTGAGCAAATTTCAGGTTGTATTTGATCATGGAAAATAGGACTTAAGCTCTAGGATGAATCCTAATAGTGATAATGTATCCTCTCTTAGTGGTTTTAGATTTGGAGTTTGGTATTGTAGTGGTATCTTGAGAATTGAGTGGATCATGATAATAATTCGTTGTTGCGAGATATTGGAATAGTTACCTTGGAGGTTGTTTGGGAAATTGTTGTCTTAAATTGCTACGCTCTAAAAAGGAATCTTACATGTGAAATTTAGTTTTGTGACCAGATTCGAGGAATAATCTCATAAGCGAAGACCGATATGTTTTGAGTTTTAGATGGACTAGATGATTTGAATGGTTGTTTGATTGCCAAGTGATTGGTCATTTGTGGTTTGGAATTAGTAATTCTCTTTTATTCTTAAGGAATCATAGTTTGAGATTGAGAAATGTTCGTTGCAAGCTTTGGATAGTGAGTGCTCAGTTGTTATGGAATATAGAGATAGAATGGTGAACCCATTCATCTTGAGGATTAGTAACCACCGTAGTTTGCTAATGTGACTATTTATATTTGAGGCTTCGAGCGTAGTAATGATCGAATTAAGGATGTTATGGCGTATTAAAGAATCCTTATAACCGATAATGGATTGTGGATTTTCCCTTGTCGTGAGACTTTGGATGAGGCTAGTTGGATCTTAGATAATTATGTTTTGTTGCGTGGATTGTGTTTTGACTTTCGAGGATGAGAAAGTTCATTGTGATTTTAGGATTTTGAGTTTGAAGTAAATTGGATTAAAGGATTTCATGGTAAGTCTCTTTTACCTTGTGGTTGATAGCGATCATGTTTCCCTATATATATATATTGTTGGTGGTTTCTAATAAGAGTTTTGATGGAGCAAAGAAGATTAGAGTGCGTAATGAATCTTTCATGTGGGTTGATAGTTGTGGAGTCTACCGTGCCGATGGAGCTTAGAAGATTCTAATTGTATTTGAATAATTGGGATTTGTTACTCGAAGTTTCATGATTATGAAATATTTTGGTAGGAATCTGATGATTGAAAATGTTGAGGATAAATTGCATTCTCTTGAAGATTTGGTTTATTAGTAGAGTTAGTGATGTTGAATTCTTGTAGATCTTTCTGCCGACTTCATCGTGATTCTTCCTATCCCTAAGAGTTCGATTTGTTTCGTTTTTGCGTGTATTGTATATATTTTGTTACCCTAAATTGTGTGTGAGATGTGCGAGTCGCTCTATGTACGTGAAATGTCATGTTATTTTGAGTTTATCTTTGAGAAAATCTTCGAATTTCCATATTGTATTTCTAATTTAACTTTTCAAAGAAGTCTAAAGATGGACTTTTTATCCTCTTTTTGGAGAAAATAGATTTCTTTTGCTTTTATACCTGGATTTTGCGTTTGGTTGGATGTTTGGACTTATTTTTGGAGACGTCTGGTGACTAGTCCTGCACTTACTAATGTTTGTTTTGAATTTCGATTTCACTATTTCGACTTTAATTTGATTTGGATAATTTGAGTTCTCGTTCGCGACGGGCACTCTTGGGATCCGTAATTAAGTTTCGCACTTATAAAAAAAATTTCCTTAAACCGTTTATAGAAGAACATCATTTCATAAATGTTTTCCCTTGTAAAAGCTTTCGTGTTGATTGTGTAAACCGATTCTTGCCTTTGATACTTTTGTTTTCTACTCTCAAGTTTCGAGGACGAAACTTTTTAAAAGGTGGGGTGATTGTAACACCCGCAAATGTACCCTATTTTTTATAGTGAAAATATTTTACGGATACTTCTCAGTGAATTTTAGTTTTTGTTAAGAATTAATTTTTCCGAGTCGAATTTAGAATTTCCGAGTTCGTATTTGGGTTTTTCGCGAGATTTCAAGTAAAACCCGTCTTAAGCCGTCTTTGACTTTTTCTTGACTTTTCCACTTACACATCTCATACTACCTCCTAACCTAATTCATTTCACACAACTCAAACTTTCTTCTTCCTTAAGAAAACCAAAGAAAACCAAAGAAAACCTTGCCTCCATTTTGATCCAAGCTTAGAATCGTCATATCTCGCTCAATTCTTGCTCAAATTCACGTAAGTTCGTCTTATTCTTCCCCTCTTATCTTCCTCTATCCATATTGGTAATAAAATTACCGTCTTTCTCGCTTTTCAATTTATCCGTCTTTCTCAAAGGTGAATTATATTCATCTTTTGTCGTCTTTGTTTAGGTGGAGACTTTCTAGACCCCGACAAAGTTTACTATCTAGTGGAGGAAGGCTTAGAAATCGTTTAAAGACGCATAAAGGTAACGGTGAAGGGTTGTCACAAACAGTACCCGTGAACAGTAGCAGGCAAAAAAAATTTTATTTTTTCGATTTTAATAAAAACAGAACAAACACAAATTAATCTTTTTAATTTGATCATGCTAATAAAACTAGATCGGTACAAACCTTCAACATCTAATCATTATTAAACATTGATACAAACTAGATGATTCAAATTAACCTTTTAAAATGAATATCTAAATCATGATTAATCGATTATCAAATTACTCAACTAATCATAATTATTTTGTATATTCATATCGAAAAATTTAGCACAATGAATGTTCTTTAACATCCAAAATAAATTCCTTTTACATTTCAATTTAATCCTCATTAAATCAAAATATCAACAAATTCATTATATTATTATCTTAACATATTAAAACAACAACATATATGAATCAAAAAGGAAAAACGAGGCAAAAAAAATTTTTACTCACGGCTGAACAGTGCCGTGAACAGTACCAAAAATTATTTATTTATTTATTTTTTCTGCCCGTGAACAGTACCAAAAAAAAAAAAACCCCTAATTTTTTTTTCTTTCAGCCGAAACAAAAACAAAAAAAAAACAAAACAAAAATTTGATCAAATATGAAAACATATAAAATAATTTCATAGCCAAATTAAAGCTCTGATACCACTTGTGGGAAATATCAGTATACTTCCCTTTAAATTTCTCGGATTATAATGAAATTATAATTATATGAATTTCTAGTCATAAATGAAATTGCATAATATAAAACAATAGATTAAGAAATAACCTTCGGTCCTAGTAAAAGGCCTAAGAACAAATACGAAAGTAGGTATTCTCCTAATCGTTACAGCCAAGATGGTTCAAGAAATGCCTTCGTCGTGCTAGAACGAATACCCAAAATTACTTTTAATTTTGTGTGTATAATGATGATCAATATGAAGATGAATGAGAGAGTTAAAAATCAGAATTTTTCTCCTCTTTTCACCTTGTGTGTGCCTTGAGATTAGAGTAGTCCTTAGGGTTTTATTTTTTTTTTCTTTTAACCTCACTTGTGCCGTCAGATTCAAGAGGAAAGCAATGGAAAAATAAAAACCCTAGTTTCCTTATTTATCTCAACCTATATTAGGTAGTTAGCATATATCATTTAATATATACATAATGTAATATGTATTCTAATTATTTCTAGTAATGGACCGTCACATAAACCGAGTAATGCCAGAGCAATACATTATAATAATATCGGGTAATACATATCCGCCAACTTAAATATAACAGTTTACATTTAGTTTAGACCAACATTATATACATAGATTAAATATAACATTTTATATTCAATTACCAGCTAACATGATTTAATCGTTATTAAATAATCGTATCATCATCACATTGACTAACCTTTTAGTCAAATTCATCGACTAACCTTTTAGTCATTTAATAAGGCATCAATATGATTATTTTCTCAAATAATCACATCTCTCAAACACATCCTTTAGGTGTGACTTTTAGGGATCAGTTGATTATCGCCATCTGTATGACAATAAAGTCAAACTTATCTAGCAAGCCGACCGTTATCGATAAACGTTAATCAACTGATTATAATACAAAGTATACCCTGTGAACCTTAGTTGTTATCACACTAACTGTAGAGGACACTAGCTCCAACAAAATCAATGTTGAAATTGCTCACACTACCATTGAATCCATGGCAATTCACGATTCTCATTATAGATATTCCCGCTCCATACCATTGAAATCTAAGCAAGAGGACCCCGCTTTGACACTTTTACAAGCTCAAGTAGCCCTCCTCACACAAAAGCTAGAACAAATCCAATCCTCTACATTTCAACAGAGTGACAATGGTGTAAGTAAACTTGAAGCCATGATGCTGCAATTAGCTCAAAGGCAAGACGCCATGATAGCTCAATTCCAAGAGAGCGATCAAGCGAAGGACGCCGCCATCAAATTGTTGGAAGCCAAAATTTCCCAATATGCCTCTTCTAATACCCATCAAAACCAAGGACAGCTGCCTTCACAATGTTACCAATCTCACGAAACTATAAATGCCATTTCCTCGAGAAGTCGTAAGGCTAATGATGAGCCCGTGGTTGTTGATATTGAAGCTGAGGTGCCCATGTCAAAGGGGAAAGAGCCCGAGATTCCTATTGAAATCAAAGTCCCATTTCCCCAAAGATTAGCCAAGCACAAGGAGGAGGCAAAGTATGGTAAGTTCCTTGACGTCGTCAAGAACTTAAAGGTAACAGTGCCTTTCATTGAATTGCTTACCCAAGTTCCTTCTTATTCCAAGTTTATGAAGGAAGTCCTCAAAAAGAAGAGATCCTTCAATGAGATTGAGACCGTAGCTTTCACCGAAGAGTGTAGTGCACTCTAGCAAAATCAGTCTCCACCAAAACTTAAGGACCCTAGTAGTTATTCCATCCCTTGCACTATAGGCACGTATACCATTGATAAGGCCCTTTGCGACCTAGGTGCTAGTGTAAGTGTCATGCCCTTTTCTATGTTTGAAAAACTTAACATGGGTGCTTTGAAATGCACTAATATTATTTTGAAAATGGCGGACCGTTCTCTAAAACAACCTATGGGTGTTTTAGAAGATGTGCCCGTCAAAGTTGGTATGTTTTTCATTCCCGTTGACTTTCTAGTACTTGACATGGCCGAGGACTCTCAAAACCCAATCATTTTGAGAAGACCCTTTTTGCACACCACTGGTGCAGTTTTTGATGTCAAGAATGGGAAGCTGACATTAGAAATAGGAGATGACAAGGTGATCTTTAGCAAAAATTCCACCGTTAGGAGTCCTGTGTTAAAAGACTCATGTTATGTGCTTCATGTTGATG
Organism: Heliosperma pusillum; assembly: GCA_022085475.1. Classification (NCBI taxonomy): domain Eukaryota; kingdom Viridiplantae; phylum Streptophyta; class Magnoliopsida; order Caryophyllales; family Caryophyllaceae; genus Heliosperma; species Heliosperma pusillum. Next base: position 3,786 of record JAIUZE010015713.1, on the reverse strand, counting down.
ACTCTTCTATTGTTTCTTCTATGCCTCGATCCTTACTGACGGATCCGTTGGAGGCACATGTTAGTGTTGATTCTCTTGAAGGTGAGCATCCTAAAAGCACTACTGCTAAAAGTGCTAGAAGGGGCTATTTCCGGAAAAGCTTGGCATGGATGGAGAATGTAAAAAACGCTATGATGATGAGCTTGGATGATAGTGAGCTTAAAGATAAAGGATGATCAAAGAAAGAAATGGAGTCTAGCAAGACGTTTAACAAGCGCTTCTCGGGAGGCAACCCGTGTTTTCCCTTTTTGCATTTTTATTTTTGCTTTTTCCCTTTTACGTTGTTTTGTTAGATTTCTTTGCAGATGAAAGAGTTTTTGAAGAATCTATGAAGACCTTCCTTGTCAAGTCCAAAAGACTAGCTTGGGGGAGTCCGCGCTGACTAGTAAGCTTCATTCTTCTTTCATTTTTCCCTTCTTCCCACTAAGCATCTCGTTGCATATTTTATCTTTGTGTTCACATTGAGGACAATGTGATGTTTAGCTTGGGGGAGGGATTGCATTTTCCCATTTCGCATTTTAGTTATATTTTTCATATTTTAAATAAATGAGAAAGAGACGATTTTTGAGAAAATTTTAAAATTTTAAACACAATTGAATGCTTTTCATATTTTGCTTGCTTGTTTATTATGTTATCATGTTACATTTCCCAAACTTAGAGCTTTCAAAAGTTAATGATTCAATATTCATTGAATTGTGCATACATGGGGAAGTCTTGTACACAGTAGGCATGGAATGAATCTATAGATGAGTACGCTTTATCTTGACATTTGGCAAGTTACATATATTGTAAGGTAGAACCTCCTTAGGCTGGTACATCTATACCCAGTCTCATCTTGGTGTGTGTAGTTCTCCTTGTGATGTGTGTCATGTCAAAACGCATAAGTATGATTCTCATTTCATTTCTATAAGCATTGCATTCATGATTCACAAAGATTTGAAACCTTTTTCACTTTAATTTGCCCCTCAAAATAAGCCCCTTCATACAAATGCTTCACAAAAATAATAGCTACAAATAAAAACTGCCTACCTTTTGAGCTAGTAGCTAGACTATGGTGTATAAGTGCTCTTTTGAGAAGATTTGTTCTTATCTGTCAAAGTGAATTTGGAAGAACCAAAATGTTCATGAAGCAATGTTATGTTCAGAAAAGAAAAGAAAAAAATGAAATAGAAAAAAAGAAAAGAAAAGAAAGAAAAAGAAATAAAAGAATAAGTTGTGAGTATCTCCTAAGAAATGTCAAGTCAATATTCAGAAGGAGTTCACTCTTGTGTTTCGTGTGTAATAAGTCAATCTGTTCCTTCTAGGCTTCGTTATTTGTCTTCTGGAAAATTAATCGAAAGTTTGGATTGAGTATTCATTTATCATTGGTCAGTTGCTAGCTCACTCTAAACTTCACATGACCATAACTATTTGTCCACCTTTCACCCATTTCCCAAAGCCTTCTTCTTATATTTCGGCTTCTTTTCTATGTGCATTATGATCTTTGGCTTGTGTTTTGAATTGTTTACCATATTAGACTGCGGACACATTTTCATAAGTCGTATATAGGTGAGTGTGTCAAAAACATTTACACATAAAGAAATCACCTTTTACATGCAATGAGTGTTCGAGTGTGCCGTGAGAGTCCATTTGTCAAAAGATCATGCAAGAGCCGAAAATCTATAGTGAAATTCTTTGTGCTACGCCGTTATGTAAATCTCAGCCATGTTTATGTATCATTCTTGCCCACGTTGTTTTTGGGTTATGATTCATTATGTTTTCAAAGTTTTACATTGAGATTTGTTTCTTGATGGTGTAGTAGCCAATGCTTGCAACCCTTGTCCTGGTATTGTTTGTTATGTTTGCTTGAGGACAAGCAAAGGTTTAGCTTGGGGGAGTTTGATAAGTGTATATTTGTATGATTTTAACCCCCAATTTAGCTCGGTTTTGTATGTCATTTGTGCTTTATTAAGCCACTTTATGAGCTAATATCGTCTACTAGGCGAATTCCTGTGTTCTAACCTGTTTTGTAGGGAAAGTGACGTTTCTACGCCCTTTTTCTATACTCCCGAGCATTTTCTTAGAACCCGACGATTTGAAGAAGCAAGCTTGACCATGTCAAAGGCATTTCAAGAAGGTTCACTAATTCAAAAGAGAGAAGAAGTAAAGACGATGTCGTAGTTGTCGGAAGATCAATCAATTAGGCGGAAGAATTCATCGCTTTACATCAAACCCTATCAACAAACCCAATTAAAGAGGTCAAGGGGGATGTTGGAAGTCAAGTCAAAGCAAAGGAAGATGAAACGTTAGTCAAATGCTTCTAGATGACCACTTACCCGATTGGGTAAGGGTGTATCCGATCGGGTAAGTGTGCTGCTTCGGGAAAAATGCTTTAACTTCCTATTTTTGTCCTATATGTTTAATGCTTGAACTCTTCTCCACGAAACCCTAATGATATATATAGATGCTCCAGCCCCTCTTCTCAAGACACATCTCTACATCCTCTTCTTATCCTTTCTTCTCTTCTTACATTTCCTCTTTAGATTAGGAGGATGGGAGAACTAGTCTCTCTTCTCTCATTTTCTTCTTCTTTAGTCTTTAGTTCTTAGTTTATTTCTGTCCTTTTTACATCAAAACTTTAGCTTAGATCAATAAGAATTTCATCTTTGTAGTCTACTTTGTTGGGTACAAGTGTTGTAATTCAAGGAACGGTTATTCTATGCAAGGGATTTCTATTATTGTTATCGCTTTCGTTCATGATCGTCACCTAGGTTTAATGTCCTTTATTGTTTCCTATTATGATTGTTATTCTCTTCATATGTTATCTTAGATTCATTTTAGTATTGATTTTGACTCTTTATATGGCGATAATAACGACGCTAATTGAGAGAAGAGAGACTAGATCTCCCTTCCTCCTAATCTAAAGAGGAAATGTAAGAAGAGAAGAAAGGATAAGAAGAGGATGTTAGATATGTCTTGAGAAGAGGGGCTGGAGCATCTATATATAGCATTAGGGTTTCGTGGAGAAGAGGTCGAGCATTAAACATATAGGACAAAAATAGGAAGTTGAAGCATTTTTCCCGAAGCAGCACACTTACCCGATCGGATACACCCTTACCCGATCGGGTAAGTGGTCATCTAGAAGCATGTGACTAACGTTTCATCTTCCTTTGAGTTGACTTGACTTCCATCATCCCCCTTGACGTCTTCAATCGGGTTTGTTGATAGGGTTTGATGTAAAGCGATGAATTCTTCCGCCTAATTGATTAATCTTCCGCCAACTACGACATCGTCTTTACTTCTTCTCTCTTTTGAATTAGTGAACCATCTTGAAATGCCTTTGACATGGTCAAGCTTGCTTCTTCAAATCGTCGTGTTCAAATCAAATGCTCGGGAGTATAGAAAAAGGGCGTAGAAACGTCACTTTCCCTACAAAACAGGTTAGAACACAGGAATTCGTCTAGAAGACGATATTAGCTCATAAAGTGGCTTAACAAATCACAAATGACATACAAAACCGAGCTAAATTGGGGGTTAAAATCATACAAATATTCACTTATCAAACTCCCCCAAGCTAAACCTTTGCTTGTCCTCAATCAAACAAAACATACAATACTAGGACAAGGGTTGCAAGCATTGGCTACTACACCATCAAGAAACAAATCTCAATGTAAAACTTTGAAAACATAATGAATCATAACCCAAAAACAACGTGGGCAAGAATGATACATAAACATGGCTGAGATTTACATAACGGCGTAGCACAAA
>JAIUZE010015712.1:0-25418 GCA_022085475.1 Heliosperma pusillum | reverse complement strand
CTCAAAGGGGAAACATATCGAAAACCGTCACCAAACATGTGATACATGCGAAAGAGATATCATATATTCAAAACATGAATATTATAAGACTCTACGTAAAATTATACGATAAACCGATCATGTGAACTATTATAAATTACGAGTTTTAGAAATTGTAGGAAAAAGATACAGCCGTGTTCCAGGCCGGGCAACAGACCGGCGGCCGGTGGGCCGGCTCAGAACACAGGCAAAATCCCAAAAAAACAGAGGAAAGGGGTCTGGGCCGGTCAGTCGACCGGCGGCCGGTCGACCGGCACAGCCAATCATACCAAACTCAAAACTTCAACACTGATGTGTTCCAGGCCGGTGGATGGACCGGCGGCCGGTGGGCCGGCCTGGAGCACCATATCATGCAAAAACCCAAATTTCCAAAGGAGTTTCTGATGTGTTCCCAGCCGGTGGTCAGACCGGCGGCCGGTCGACCGGCTGGGATCACTTCTTCACCCGTGAGCTTCCAAAGCTCAACCAATTCATTTCAAAACTCAATTATACTTCTAATAATCATCAACAATCAATATATATCATCAATATCCATCATATAACCTCATTTTCTAATCATAGCATAGTTTCTAATCTTCCTAATCGTAATCTAATACGATTTTCTAGCATATAAACATGTAAAACACGTAAGTAATACCGAGTAACCCTTCACCGTTACCTTTGAGCGTCTCTAATGATCGTCAAGCTCCTCTTCTATAAGGAAATAGTCTCTGTCGGGATCTTGGAGGTCGCCACCTACAATTAGATCGTAAAAAGATGAATAAAGTTCATCTTGAGAAAGACGGAATGCTTAAAAAGCGAGAAAGACGATAATTTTATTATCAATACGGATAGAGGAAGGTACGGGAGGAAGAATAAGATGAACTTACGTAAATTCTATCGAGTAACGAAGAAACTACGCCAAATCGAAGATGGAAATCAAAGAGGGAAATTGATTTCTTAAGGAAGAAGAAAACTAGGTTTGATTTTGTGTTTAATGAGATTTTAGGTTAAGGAGGGAGTGTGTTGTGAGTTGTGTAGAGAAAAAGTCAAACACGATTTCCAAAGTCCAGAAAAGTCAAACTAGACTGAAGACGACTTTTTCATGAACTCTCGCAGAAATTCCAAATACGAACTCGGAAATTCTAAATTCGACTCGGAACTTAAAATTATAATTTAAAACTTAAAATTATTGAAAAAGTTTCGTAAAATATTTCTACTAGAAAAATAGGGTACATTTCCGGGTGTTACATGGGGAACCTATACTTAATGGTAATGTTGTTGATGACCCTACTGTCAATGCACATACGCCAAGTCCCATCCTTCTTTGGTACAAGCAAGGCTGGTACAGCACAAGGGCTGAGGGACTCCCTTACATAGCCCTTGCTTAGCAGCTCACCTACTTGAAGTTGGAGCTCCGGTGTAGCCTTAGGATCACTCCTGTAAGCTGGTTTGTTGGGTAAGATAGCTCCAGGTACTAGGTCAATGTGGTGTTCTATTCCCCTAAGTGGTGGCAGTCCACTAGGGAGCTCAGTAGGAAAGACATCACCATAACTTTCTAGGATAGACTTGACCTCCTCAGGGATATCAACCATGCTCATCCCAGTCTCCTTGGCAAGTAGTATGTACACAGGTTGTAACTCACTTAGCTCTTGTACTATTTCTGACTCACTTATTAACATGACTTCCTTGGAAGCCTCACTCATGGGGGTTGGGTTGATCTTTAAAGCAGGTGGTAAAGGTGCCAGGGTGATTTTCTTCTTCCCATACTTAAAAGTGTAGGTGTTGTCCCTCCCATAGTGAATGACATCCCTATCAAACTCCCATGGCCTCCCAAGCAAGAGGTGACAGGTATCCATAGGCAAAACATCACAAAGACTTTCATCCACATACCCCTTACCAATTGAGAAAGGTACAACACATTGTTTATCCACCTTGATCTCAGCCCCTTTGTTTAACCGTCTGAGTTTGTAAGGTAGGGGTGGTCCTTGGTGGGTAGAGCTAGTTTGTCTATCAGTGTTTTAGAGGCCACATTAGTGCAGCTTCCACCATCAATAATGAGGTTACACACTCTACCCTTGATAGTACATCTGGTCCTAAAGATCTGGTGTCTCTGGTCCTCTTCCAAAGGCTGGGGTTGAGTATGCATTACCCTCCATGTTACCAAACTTAACCCAGCATCAGGCTCTATCAACTCCTCACTAGCCTCTACCTCAGGCTCTTCCATTTCATCATCACAGACCAACACCTCATCCTCTCCCCAATGAATTACTTCTAGGGTACTCAGAGCTCTCTTAGATGGACATTCTCTAGCAAAATGTCCATATCCTTGGCATTGAAAACACTTTTTGAGGGGGGTGGTTTTTCTTTGGCCTGCATCAACAGCCTTGCCTTTATCAGGGTTGAAAGGGGTCTTAATAGGAACCACAGGTTCTCCTATCTTGACTCCTACAAAGGGTTTGAAGGTAGGGGTTCTAGTAGGTGTCTTAGAAGCACTGGCTTTTCGCTTTCCCAACTTTTCTACCCTTAAAGACAAGTTGACAGCTTCCTCAAAGGAGTATATATTTTGTAGCCTGACTTTACTAGCTATCCTCTCATCCAAACCTTCTAAGAACCTTGCTATCTTTTGCTCAGATTTCTCAACAACCTCACATTGCAGTGTGAGTTGTTCAAAGTCTCTTAGATAAGATTCTACAGGTCTTTGGTCTTGTTTCAGGTGAGTAAGCTTAATGAACATGTCCTGAGTGTAGTCCCTAGAGACAAACTTAGCCCTCATTTTCTTTTTCAGTTTGAGCCATGACTTAACAGGTTCTTTTCCTTCTCTCACCCTCAAGGTTTTCATATTTTCATACCATAGTGAGGCATAACCTTTTAGTTTCATGATAGCAACCTTAAAAGCCTTTCTATCAGTGTATCCTTTAAACTCAAAGACTCTTTCTACAGACCTCAACCAATCTAGGAAATCATCAGGGTTCATGCTACCTAGAAAGTCAGGGATTTCTACCTTTATGTCTTTGTCTTGGTGTCTGAGAAGACTTTGATCTGAGCCATCTGAGTCTGACATTTCAAATTGATCTACAGGTTGCCTCCTCCTTCCTCCATGTGGGAAAGGTGCTCCTCTTCCTCGACCTCTGCCTCCTCTTGTGTCATTGTTTTGTTGTTCCTCAAGAAGTTCATTGACAGACCTGGAGACTTCCATCACAGTTCTGACAAGACCTTGAACTGTGTTTTCAAGACCTGTAATTCTCTCTTCACTCATGGTTGATTTTGTGTTTTTAATGTAGTTAGGTAAATGAACTCACAAACCAAAGCTCTGATAACCAATTGCAATGAAACTATTCATAAAACAAGCTAAAAACAATTACAAATTGAACTAAGGTTAGACACTTAGGAATTTCTCTGTTTTTGTTTGGACTGGATGCTGAAAGAGGGAGATAGAACCTTAACCAAAGTACAAAGCCAATGGTTGAGGGTTGAGCCTTGATCCCAGCACACAGCTAAGGGTCTAAGCTCACTTCCAAGCACACAGCAATGGAAGTTTCTCAAGCACACAGCCAAGAGGTATCAACAGAAACAATGGTTTCAGTTTTTGTGTTTACTTCAAATCTGTCTTTCATTCATTGGAAATAAGCCTTATATAGGCAATGAGGTTACATCTTACTCGTTCATTACATCCTAAGGCCACAATTGGGTTACAAAAGAAACAGAAATAACAGCTACATTGTTCAGACTAAAGCAATAAAGTAGAAAAAGCAGTTCACATAAGACAATCTGACTTAATTGGTTTGATTGGGTTGATCTGGTGAAGGAGTGGACTTTCAAGCTTGGTTCTTGAGCCAGGCTGGAGTAGAATGAATGCCAAAGGGTCTGCTAAAAGATCCTTGAGCTGGTTTGTTCAAAATAGGTAAGTTTGATAGTGACATTTGAACTACCGCAAAAAGGGTTGAATTCTGGACAGTTTGAGTTTGTCCCTAAGCTAACTTTTGTTGTGTGCATTTCCTGGAGAAGAAATCCTGGGCAAAGTTGTAGAGGATCCTCCCAAGGACTAAGATTGATCACTGGTTAGGCTTGTTTGAGTGTATAAGGCCCCCATGGACCCTGTTTAGAAAGACTGTGACTGACTGGCTGTGGCTGAGGGTTGTTGCTGTTGTGTGAGGTTTGTTTTGTTGTTGGATGGGTGTTGTTTTGGTTGAGGCTTTGGAAGTGGTTGGCTAGGTATTGTTCTGGCTGGTGGGGTGTTGTTTTTGCTGACATGAAATGGTGTTCACTTGGCTTGAATAAGGCATTGTCATATGGATTGAATAGGGCATTGTCATAGCTAGTCATGGTGTTGATTTCATTGTTGTTGTTGTCTTGAGCTTATGTCTTGCCTTGATCATGTACTCCTGTTGCACTGGGACTCCTTGCATATCACTTTCATCGAACGTGATTGCAGACAAGTTTCGTGGTTTGTATGGGGACTTCATTTTTGTTTCCATAGCGACTTTCTTTGCTGCTGAAACGGTCAGGCCACAAATTTCTGATTCTCCATTGATGAACTTGACTTCATAGATTGGCGTTGGGGGCGGCAAAACATGTTCAGGCCTCTGGTTTTCGATCTTGACTTATCTGATTATCTCCTTTCTTAAGTAGGTCCTTCAAGTAGTCTTTCTTTATTAGATAGGCAACTTGTCTTCGTAATCCCAAACATTCCTCAATTGAATACCCCACATGCATATGGAATTCGCACCATCTGGTGGTGTCTTTCTTGGGATCGTTATTCTCTGATTTCCTGGGCCACTTGACTATATCTCCCATATTGTCAAGCCTTTTGATGAGTCCTGCAATATCAACAGAAAAGTTATATTCCTGAATAGTTGGGAAGGAAAAAGGATTACCTCGTTGCTCTTGGGCAAAGTTGACTTCAGACGGCCTGGAATATGGTGCAGGCCTGGAATAATTTCCTCTGTAACTATTGCTCTTTCAGTTGGACTTTTCATAGTCTTCACCAGCTGATGAGTCTGATTCGAAGCTTTTGTCTTCCTCCAGTTTGATATGAGCCAGTGTCTTTGCCTGGACATCTTCAAAGGTATGACATGGATATTTGGTCAGGTCCACATAAAGATTACTGTTGGGCAGTAATCCTTGCCTGAACGCTTCCACAACTGTTCTCACATCACACCTCGGGATGGATACTTTCTCTTTGTTGAATCTGGCCTGAAAAACTCGCAGGGTTTCTTCTGATTTTTGCTTGATCCGGTACAGGTCACTTGATCTTTTTTCGAGTTCCCAGCTCTTGGCAAACTGCTGGTTGTTTATCAAATCAGTGAAAGATTTGATACTTCCATTTTTGAAGGTTTAAAATGGGCGTCCTTTCAGTGTTTCCTTCATGTGATCATCCTTTCCGATTGCTTACGGGCTATTTCACATATTCTCCGGGTTACTGAGCCTGATTTAAGGAATAAGGCGATTATTGAAGATATTGATCTAATTGGTCATTCTTTTTACTGTATTTGTACTCCCTCCGTCCCATCCAATAGTTATCTTTGTTTCAAAAAACCCCTCACAAAAAAGTCAAATAGATAACTATCTATTGGGACGGAGGGAGTATTAGTTTTGTTCCTAAATCTTGTAATCGAATGGCTCATGTATTAGCGGCTAGAGCTATTCGATTGTACCTACTCTCAATTTACTAATGTCAACAAAAAATAAGAGTATACCGTATACGAATTACGATTGGCGAGAAAAATAGAAATCCAGGTGTTTGACACCCGGACCAATCATATTGTCATACAATATTTTCTATTTTTATTTATCTTTCTAGAACAAACAGTAAACATTCTGTAAGCACCCAACCCAAAAAAAGCTGAAAAGAAAGAATTGAGCAAGAATAAAAAAGGAAAATGGGGGAAGCTGCCGTTGCCGTTGCAGTTACAGTTGGAGGAAGGGAAGTTGTGGGTGTAATGTTGCGGCCATCAGTTGGAGGTATTAAGATTATGGGTTGTCTAATGTCACCTGCTTTTACCAAATTCAAGTCACGCACACCAACCACCCTTCGAATTAAAGCACAACACCCTTCAACCTACACTTCCTCTATCTCTACTGATATTCCTCTCTATGAAACCCCTTTGGTATGTTTCTCTTTTTTATACTATTTGGTTTTCTCACCTACAAACATTTTCAAGATTATTTCATGATCATGATATATTCTTAATTAGCTTATTAAGGTGTGCCCTTATGTCGTGCTATGTTTGTTTGCTTGGTTGGTTATTCTAAGAATGTTAGTTTCAACTCGTCTTCGGAAATGAGGCATTGAGGTACTACTTAGTAGTACTTACTAGTGGTGTGGTAGTAAACATTTCTAATGCAAAACTTCAAGTTTCGGGTTCATTTTGATAGAGTAGAGTGGGCTGTTATTTGGCATTTTTGACAGGCATCATTTGATCACTACTTAGAGGATAAACCCAGAGTATTCAGAGCAATGTTCCCTGATAAACAAAGAAGTCATCGACTTAATGAGGTATCTTATCAAAACCCTTTTTCTGTCTATTACAATCTTCAATCGTCTTCATATAATCATATCACATTGTATCATGCAAATGTAAATATATATAAACACCAAATACTCTGAGAAATCCTAGTTTGTATGAGCATTGAGGCCATTATTTTATCATTTCAATTTAGCTCACACTTTCATCTCATCACCTTATACTACTCTGATATACATTTCAGATATAACAGCTCTTCTTTTCAGATTGCGCAAACAATCTACAACAAATTCTATATGTCTTAGTCGCCACACACATTTCAAGAAACTCGGGTTTTTGTTGAAATAGTTTGACAGCAATTTTAAACCTATCTGACTTATCTCTTGCACAGTTCAACTTTTTCAAGGATTATTTTAATTTCTGAGACTTGAGGTTTGGGTTGATTTCACTTTGTTGTTCTGTATTGACCTCATTTTGGTGACCTGAAGGGGTGATATTGACCTTAATTTAAAAAGCGTTCCTCCTTTAGCTCGAGACACAGAATGCCTCAGTGCGCCTTATTCCTGCTATCTTTTTCCTTCTTGTTCTTTTACTGTGTCCTCCTCTTTGCCACATTATTCCTTGCTTTTACGCTCTAAATGTTAGCCCTCGTCAAACTCCAGGAAAGGGATTGTTGCACACTATTTTATCTTGAAAATACAAATTGATTTGCAAAACTCTGCATCTTATATACCAACAAGGCAACAAGGTGTGCGCCTTTCCACATATTTTGGGTCTTGTCACCACAGATTCTCTTTGCTCCGGTGTGCCGCACACCTTTCAAAGTAAAAATATCAAAATTTCGTCCTAATAAAAGTGTTAAACAAAAGTAACAATATTTTGTGAAAACTTTTACTTCGAAAATAAACTTTAGTGATTAGTTTTGCATTTTTTTATGTTGAAAGGGTCATTAGTTCAGATGAAATTTACCTATGTCACTCCTTAGGTCACCAAAGTGAGGAAAAAAAAAACAATAATTCAAAACGCTTGGGACATTAATTGAAGTGAAAATAAACTCTCTTCTTAATGTTTTAGGCTCTGTCAAAAAAAAATATGAATGTTTTAGGCAAGGCTAGATAGTGATGATAGTCTTCCTGCTTCGGCTATTATGTGGAGTTGGAAGACTCTCAAGCCAGTAATTAGACATGGCATGCTAGACAATTTGGGTTCAGTGTTTCTGGGTGTTTCTGGGAGATCTGAACAAAGTTATGAACTTAAGCTAGAATCAGAAACTTCTGGAAGACAAATTTTCGGCCAGACTCTTGAAGTTGAATTTAGGGATAGCTGTGTGAGTTGGGTAAAGGGTCAAAATCTCTGTTTCGTAAGTTTTCAAAGGTGTACAACAAAGTATTTTTCAGTTCATTCACGGATGCAGCAGCGAATAAGGACTGATGATAGACTAATTCAAGGCCTTGGAATTAGTTATTATTTTTAAATTTTATGGTCTTACGGAGATGTAAGACTCTCCAGATGCGAAAGCCAAGTTAGGTATTGTTAGTTACTATGATAATAGACTCTTAATTATATTCAGTTCCTTACAGCATTGCTTCATACTAGCAGAACATATATAATCTCAACTTTTCAACTCCAGGAAAGGGATTGTTGCACACTATGTAAGATTACATTAGAGCAAAATCTTCAATGAGAGATGCAATGGTAAGATCGGGTGATTGGATGCATTTATATATTTAGGGGCGAACTTCTAAAGTTGTAAGTTGAAATTTCACCTGAAAATATGAAAAAACTTTGTCTCACGACAAAACATCTTCACTCTTGCCCAAATCATGTTGCATTTGTGTATCAATAACCTTTCTGAGGAATTCTTAGACCAACACTGTCAGAGATATTGGTTAATACTTAATAGGGAGGAAACTGACTGCAAGTTCTATTCTCTTCCGAACAAATTTGTTACGCAAAACAGTTCTAAAATTACCTAAAGGTGGTATTAGATGGCTTTTTAACAGTTTCTCGTAACATTTTGTTACTGAAGTTTGTTACTTAAAAGGACTTGTTTAGAGTGCGTATTTTGAGGGAAAAGGAGGGAAGGGAGAGGGAGAAAGACAATACCTTTTGTTTGGTTAGTAAGTAGGGTAGAATGGAAACGAAGGGGAGGGATATGAAGGGAAAGATTTGAAGGAAAAAGTTTCTTATTCCATTCTCTCTCTCTACCTTTCCCTCCCGTAAGTAGATTATACATCTGAGGTAATGCCACAAGTTGTGTAATTTCTGAACTTTTTGAAAAAGTTTTTGAGTTTTACTTTAAAGATTATGAGTTATACTATAAAGTTTATGAGTTAGTTTATTTAAACATTAAGCTCAAAAAAATATAATATAACTCAAAAACATTACATATAAACTCAATTAAATTAAGTTTTGATGGCAAAAAAATTAAAAGATGGCCTATAAACATTAAAAAGCTCAGAAAAAATACACATTAGCTCAAAAACAACTTAAATATGAGGTAGTCCATCCGATGTATGTTCCTTTTTGTGCTTTCCCTTCCCTCCTCTCCATTCCCTCTCAATACCTTTCCCACCTATCTTTGTATCCGAAAACCTTTCCCGCCTATTTTTGTATCCGAACACACCTCAAATTTTATTCTGGGAAAGATGCACCGATACACTAGTTGTATCTTGTTAGGAATACCAATGAAAATTTCAGGCAAAATATTTCTAAACTTATTCACAACGTCCACTGACCTGTTTACCGATTATGTGGACTTTAGAAAGAATTGTGCAACATGTGGCCTTAGACCCCTGTGTTACATAACCTGATACGTAATCAGTAAACAGGTCTGTGGACATTCCTATCTGAACCCCTGAGCTGAGCAGTAGGGCCTTGGGGTTCAGATATTTCGTGAAACCTCTCGACGCTTTATAAATCTCTAAAAATAGATCATGAAAGCTAACAATAAAGACCTTTTGTAGGTCATCATAAGTTTAAGCATCTAAGAAGAAAACAGTTTTTTTTCTGAAATAGCTTATTTCTTGTACAAATATGATTTGGAATACTTTTTTACAGGAAGAATGGAGAGTACACATGCTACCCATAGAGTTCCTGTTCATGACAGTTTTTCCAGTTATAGATATGAGGTTGAGATGTAAAACAAGTGGGAAGGAATACCCAGCAGGAATTTCACCGGCAATCTCTAAAGTTCTCGAGCTTGACATTGTTTGTCACCATCTTTATTCTCTTCGACAACCGATTCACAACTGGTTTTATTGTTTCTTGTGTTTTTTTTGTTTGAGTCTAGGTGTCTAATGCAGGTTAGATGGGAGCTTCAGGGGCTAGATGATGCAGCAAAGCCAACTCAGTTTAATCTTGGAGTAAAAGGAGCCCTGTATCCCGATAGACGCGGGTTGAGAACCAGGCTGAAAGGTCAATTAGAGATGAAGATAAGTGTTATTCTCCCACCAATGCTCGCCCTAGTCCCTGAATATATGCTGAGAAGTGTTTCAGAAACAGTAGGTCCTCATGACATCTATTAATCCCACTTTGTTTTCTTTTCCAAGCAGTTTGTACTAAAAAATTCTTTTAGAGAGAGATAGCTTGAATAAGCTTAACTGCTAACATGAGCACATTTGAGCCGTGTGCAGGTGCTAAGGAAGCTTGTTGAAAATATGAAAGATAAGGTCAACAGCAGTTTATTGGCTGATTACAGTGAGTTCCGTAAAGAGCGACAAATGGGGACAGTAAAAAACTGAGAAGAGGACACAGGGCTATGAAGCGGACATGTGACCGGAGAAACTCCGCAGAGGTGATTGTAGGATATTTGAATCTAATCCCTCCATACCTATGAATTGGACAATTTTTGTCACTAGTGTAAAGTCTCTTAATAGTTTTCCAGTTTTCTTGAAAATTTCTTATATTAATCGTTTGCATTTCCTAATCTAATACTTCCTCCGTCCCGGTCATTTGCTTACCCATTTCATTTTGAGTGCCTCTTCATTGTTTGTACTTTTCTATATCAAGAAGGTTTTTCATTAATTACAACCACAAAATACCCCTCTGCTGTCCTTGATTTTTATGCCAAAATCAAATATAAAAAAATGACTGGACAGAGGTGTATGTCATAGCAAAATAACTTGCTGAAATAGGTGCATTCATCCCATTATGAAGATTTTTGTCAAAGGTTATTTAAAAAACGCCTGTCAGTGTTGTATTTACAGCAAGAGTGACGTATGCAACCAACCCCCTTACCTACTATAGGAAGGGTATTTCGACTTCCGACTTCCGACTTCCGACTTCCGAGTACAATTAAAAATGCAAAACCCAGAAACTAACAATGTTGCTCCAAGCCTCTGACATTTAATTTGTAATTAAAATAAGGTAAAAGCACACTGATCAATACACAAGACACGAGTACAGAAAATACAACTGAACAAACCATATAGCAGTGAAAAGCATATTGTTACAGAGATGCTGTCCATATGTAAATTTGACCACCACTTGTGGCACCAGCCAGCATTCCGACCGTACATGGGTGAGCGTCGTATCGACATGGAATAGCCGACATTAGAGGGCTACTCAGTGTATATACAGTCTTCCGTTGGCTTAAAGATAGAACGTCAACTCTCCGTTCCATATTTCCGACAAAGAGATGGGTGTCATCCCAGCCCCATATAGCTCTGCTCAAATCACAAAGAATAAAGTAATCGCATTAGTTATTTTCAAGGGCTTATAGCTTTTGAGAGGGCGTGGAGATTACATGCTCAAAGTTTGATGCATTAACTCATAGAAATGATGGTCTACGTAACAAAGTATGGTATCTATGCTAGAAGAATGAGTGCCATGTGGTTGCATCAAAACAAGGCATTGTACGCCCATGTAAATGCATCAAATTGTCCCATGAGACTATCAAAGAGATGTCTCTAAAAGTCATCAAATATATATTACTATATCGGTTTATTGTCCAATCTCGGTCATTCCGCCATAAATGCAACAATATCACCTCGAAATGCAATTACAAAAACCGTCATATTTTTAACAAAGTAGTCACAATGCCGTGGTAATACCGTACTACCAGTATTTAAGATGATGATTCTAAGCACCAGAATAAGCAAGACAAGTCTAAACAGGTATACTATATATATTTGAATTCCAGATATGACATTGCCGAGGCATTAATTAGGTGACAAGTACGGGTCAGTCTAATACTTTAGTGAGAATGATGAAGAATTGGTACTCTTTTTGTTAGTGAATAAAGATTCAGGTTTGTTTTTGCACTAAAATGAATGTTTCAAGGAAACATAACTCCAGTATTTTGTTTGATAACAGCACACCTGAAAGTGGAGATCCATCTATTAGTCCTATTATCATGGGGGATCATAAACTTGTCTTCAAAGTTTACCCCGCAGAACACACCAATATTGTTATCCAAACTGCATGGAGAAGTAAAAAAATATATACATCAGTAGAAGTAACCAAAACCAGCAACATCTCTGCAATATATACAAAGTATTTCGCTCTTCACAATTTTAAAAGGTGAGCAAGAAGCTTAATAAAGAGTGAATTTTCACGATCAATTAATCTAATGCAATTATATATGAGAGGTAGGTTCGAATGTTGAACAGGAATCACAAACTAGTCAAGGAACTAGTACCAGTAAATAAATCAGTTCATTAGAATTTTATAAACATAACTACAAATCCCAATTTATACTAGAATGAATCCTTCTATTCGACCAAGAAGACATTCCTAAAATCATTTTGAATTTCAGTGACTCCATAAAAATCATTACACACAAGAAAAGCCAGACTCTTAGAAATAGTAAACCACTCATAGGTAAGTAGCAACCCGGTCTAATTTGGTCAAGTAGGCTGCGCACCGTATTTTCTCTGCTTCCTAGACTTCGATCAGAAATCCTATAATAACTTCAAACTGATAGTCTACTCAAGAAAAACGAATATCACATCTAAACAGAAATTTAAACGTTTTATCATTAATTTGGCGATTGTAAACAGCCCAGTAAATCAAAGACCCTATAGAAAACAAGATTGTAAACCTTTCCATAAAATTGCTTTACCATCAGGAATATCTACCACTCTCAATACAACACTACAATCGTGCCACAAGGGAACCCTGCCTAAGGTGGTTACGGGTTGGATGCACACAGCCTTTCTCATAGGGAGAGGTTATTTCCTAGTGACCAAAAAGAAAAATGGCGTAGGAAATTGCATAGTCCAGCTGTTACTCCACAGTCCATAGGTCAAGAAGCGAAGCAAATTTAATGACCCATTTTAGTGACTGAAACACAATCCAGAAACCCAAGGCAGAAATATATAAAACAGAACAGGAAACAGCAGCACGAATAGTAGTAAAATCTAACTCGCAAGCAATTACCTTGTTGTTGCCACACTACCACCAGAAGGTGAGAAGTAAGAAGAATGTACAGCACGCTTGTGAATAATTGACTGTAAAGCTGTGCGCTCAGGATGTTTCACATCCATCTTTCTGAGATCCCAGAGGCAGGCAAGAGCATCGCTGGAGCTAGTAGTCATAATATTCGGGTTTGATGGATTAAAATCTATAGTGTTTATCCTCTTCTCATGTAAAGACCAAGAATTTGTTGATTCTCGAACTCTTCCATCAACCACATTTAGATCTCCATCACCCTCACCAACATAAACAGAGTTTGCATTGTTTGGTTGTTGTGCGATAGAATATAAAGGAGAACTGCTTGAGTGTGCTAATTCAAACTCCTCGTTCTCCATATCCATCAACCGGATAGATCCATCATAACTACTTGTGTACACCTGCACAGAAGTTTACAGCACTATTATTAGTACAAAATCTTTGAGGAAATCCTGAAAGAGTGGTGCAAACTAAAGGTGGCACATAAACATTTGTTATAGGACCACAAGAAATGAAACTGCTGGTAACATACTCTATCAGATTATCACTATTAATGATAAAACATCCAACTTGAAAGTTTCGACTTCGTAAACAAATGTTTTCGCAATACACCTGTTGTGAATTGATGCTGAAGTGCTGAACTTAGTGACTAAATTTTCCATCATTTTTAATCATTTAGTATAAAAACAAACAGTGGTTTATCTCATCTTTACTAATGTCTACCTTCTCTTAACATTGATTTTTAGTTTTCTTATTTCTAAGTTTGTCTGGTTTAGTAACTGATGGGTTCATGCAGCCTAATTGTTACAGATTGTTGTACTGGCATTTAATTAGTTGTAGTTAGCTGCAATTAGTTGTTATAGTCAAGTGCTCAGTTGGGAAGTAGTTACACAGAGGGTACAACAGTTAGCTACACAATAGAGGGTACTAACCACTATAAATAGGCGTCTCCTATGTTCATTTCTATAATGCTATTCATTGTTCATGTGTAGGTAGCTCGAATCACCCTATTTGAGTGTTCATTCCTGGGATTTACAACATTGGTATCAGGTTTCTTTTTAGATCTTGGACCTATTTTCACCTCAAATTTCCGCAGTTTTTTTATCAACACCATTATTTTCTTTCTTTTCCCAAATCTTAAATCTGGCACCAACAAAAAGGGGCATGAAGTTCAGCTGAAGAATCTGGAACAGAGAATGGAGGGGCAGAACATGAAATTGCAAGAACAAATGTTGGAACAAAAGAAGATGGAGGATCAATTGGCACAATTGATGAGTTTACGGAGGAAAAACCCTCTGACTCAAGTAACAATGAGGGAATCCAAATCCAAACAATCGCCAGCAAAACTTTAGCATGTTCCAAAAAATCAAATTTCCATCATTTTATGGTGATAATTCTAGATTATGGACTTAAATATGTGAGATATATTTTACTCTTTGAAAAGTCCCTGATGAACAGAAAGTAGATCTGGCTGCAATTCACATGATAGAAAAACTGAGTCATGTTTTAATGCTTATATTGCTGCTAGAAATTGTATTTCTGGGTCAACTTTTATTGTTGATGTTTCTGCTTGTTGCAAAGATAAATTGGGTGCGAATGTAGTAGAACAATTCATTATACTGCATCAAACTGGTTCTTCAAAGGATTATCTGGATCCTTTTGAGCATTTGAAGTCTTTAATGGTGCACAGAAATCCCCTTCTGCCTGATTCTTATTTCTTGAATACTCTTAATGCTGGTTTGAGACCCATTGTGAAACCTTCTGTCCATGAGACTTTGGCAGACACAGTGGAGTTGGCTAGGTTGCAGGAAGAGAGTGTAGAAGAAACAAAGAACTACACCAAGAACTCTTTTGTTTATCCTACAAAACCCAGTACTTCGTTTTCTAACATCAAACAACTGTTACTAACCACACCACAATACAAATCCAATCATAACTTTCAAAATGATACAAATAATGTAAATTCAGGCAATCACAATTATTCACTATTTTTGTTCCTGGGGAAGATAAATGGGTAATAAAGGAGACTTTGGAGATGTAGGCAGTGATGATCCTCATAGTTTTGACAGTGAATTTGAAGTAAACAACGTTGATCCATGCATTTCTGTTAATGGTTTAGCTGGCTATCAGGCATTTTAGACTATGAGGGTGAATGGGAGGAAAGAAGCCCTTTGCATATTCTAGTCAACTCATGAAGCACTCACAATTTCCTTGATTTATCTTTGGCTCAAAATATGGGTTTAAAATTAGAGAAAATTGTACCCCAGGCAGTACCAAGTAACTGTAGCTGATGGCAATCATCTGGCATGTCATTATGTTTGTAAGGGGTTTTCTTAGAGGTCACAAAATACAGAGTTTAAATCTGTTGCTATATTGATACCTTTGGGAGGATGTGATATGATTTTGGGTATTCAATGGTAGAGCAATTTAGGCACTTTGAAATGGAACTTCAAAAAGTTATGGGTGACTTTTGAGTATGAAGGACAACATCATATGCTTGGAGGAATTCCTTCAAAATTGGATAAAGTGGTGCAGCTACTAGCAAGGTGTTCTCTAAATCCATTTATCTATTTATGTCCAAGATGGTTTGGAGCAAATGCAATTTTCTCCCAATTGTGCACCAAAGGGCCAGGGTTATCCTAAAGCCATTGATCAGCTTTTGGACAGATTCAAAGATGTATTTGTTGAACCTTTCAAATCATCACGAAGTAGGGGTGTGTTTGACCACATAATTCCTTTGGAGAGTGTTGTTGGACCTGTGAATATCAGAACTTATAGGCATCCTTTGAAGCAAAGAGATGTGAGGGAACAATGAATCCAAGAAATGTTGGAGTGTTGGACAGAGGTGTTCTACAAAGTTGCAGCCCATTTGCTTCTCCTATTTGTTACTCCTGTTGTGTTGGTTGGCAAGAAGGATGGAAGTTGGAGATTATGTGTGGATTACAGAGAATTGAGAAAAAAGACTGTCGAGGACAAATTTCCAATTCCAATAGTAGATAGGGTTGATAGATGAACTGGCTAGTGCAACTGTCTTTGGTGAACAAGATTTGAGGGCTGGTTATCACCAACAAAGGGTTCATGATAGTGATGTTTAATAAGACAGCCTTAACACTCATTCTGGTCATTATGAGTTCTGAGTAATGCCTTTTGGGCTCACTAATGCGCCAGCTTCATCGAGAGTTGGATGAACTATAATTTCAAACATCTACACAGAAAACATGTGCTAGTTTTCTTTGATGATGGCATACTTGCTATAGGAACAATCAGGAGCATCACGTTGAGCATCTAAGACAAGTCATTGACTTGATGCAGCAACACTCACTTTATCCGAAGGCTAGTAAATGATCTTTTTCTATCGATAAGGTTGAGTATCTTGGTCACTTTATATCAGCTAAGGGAGCATAGACAGAGCCACATAAGATAGTTGGAGTGGATAAATGGCCATTCCCTAAGATTGTACATTAGAATTTTCCTTGACCTTACTGGCTATTATAAGAGATTTGTCAGAAACTATGAAGTGATATCTAAACCTTTAACAGACGGACCAATTTAAAAAAAAAGGTTTCTCTTATGGATCAGAAACTCAGCTTGCCTTCGAAAAGTTAAAAAGGGCACTGGTTGCAGCCCTTGTGCTAGCTGTTCCTAGTTTTTCCAGGACTTTTGTGGTGGAAACAGATGCATACCAAGATGATCACCCTTTAGCCTATATTAGAGAGACACTTGGTCCTAAATGGCAAAGATTGTCTGTCTATGAAAAAGAGTTATTGGCTCTGGTAACTGCTGCTAAAAATGGGAGCAATATCTAATTAACAGTCGCTTTAATGTCAAAACTGATAAAAAAAAAAAGGTTTAAAACAGTTGCTTCAACAAAATTTCTACCCGTTTTCAGCAGTTTTGTCTTTCCAAAATGATGGTTTCGGCTATGAGGTACATTATTAAAGTGGCAAAGAAAACCTTGCACCTGATGCATTATAAAGGGTACAAGTTTCTCAGCTTTTGATCTGGACAATTTCAGTAATTCAATCTGATTTGGAGATTCTTCTACGAGATAGCTATCTTCTGAATCCTCACCACAATATGGTCTTACAACAGTTGCTCCAGCAAAATCCACATCCCCAATATGTTTAGTTGGAAGGTCTGATCATAAAGAAACGAAAGATAGTTGTGGGCCATGATGAAGCATTGAAATTACAAATTCTGAGATGGGTGCATGATCCTTATCAAGGAGGTTATTCAAGAAGAGATGCAACCGTCATGAGGGTGAAAACATTGTTCTGTGCAATTTATCAGGCTTGTAGAGGAGATTTGGATTGATACTTCAATTGATTTCATAACTGGTTTGCCATAGTCGCGAGGTAAAAAAGTTATCTTGGTGATAGTAGATAGATTGAGTAAAATGGCTTACTTTTTGCCATTAAAGCGTCCTTATTCCGCTATAGACATGGCTCAATTATATGTTGATCCCATATAAGCTATATGATTGGTCAAGAAGTATTGTGAGTGATACAGATTATAGCTTTCTTAGTTCCTTTCGGCAAGCTTTGTTTTCATTACAAGGCACGGGGTTATTGTTGCCATCTGCTTATCATCCCCAAACGGATGGCAAACTGAGGTAAATAGACGTTTAGAGACTTTTTTGCAATGTATGTGTAGTTCTCATCCCAAGGACTGGAGTCTCTGGTTGCCATTGGCTGAATGGTGGTGTAATACCAGCTTTCACTCTGCCACGCAACTTACTCCTTATGAAATTGTATAATCAACCGCCCTATCTGCGCGGTGAAACAAAAGTTGAAGCAGTGGACAGGTCACTTCAACGGAGGGAGGCACTGATACAATCTTTGAAATATCACCTCAAGAACACCTATCTTGCTTGGACTCTTCCATTGTACCTCACGTATCCGTGTCGGACACTCGACATTCGGACGTGGGTAGGACACTCGAACACTTCGTTTTAGACGAAAAACATGAATTGTTTTCATAAAATAGGAATCTGACACCTGGACACGCACCCGTGTCGGATACTTCTAATCGAGTTCGAGCAACATAGCTCAAGACAATTGAAAAGTTTAGTTGATAGAGGTAGAACTGATAAAATGTTCATATCAGGATTGGGTAATGGTTAAAATTGCAGCCACATAGACAATCTAAAGTAGCTCAAAGAGTGAATCAAAAGTTAGCTGCAAATTACTTTGGTCCATTTAAACTACAAGCAGTGATTGGAAAAGTTGCTTATAGGTTGAATTTGCCAGTGTAAGCACAAATTCATAATGTGTTTCATGTATTTCAACTAAAATAATTCATAGGGGATCTGCCTGACACCCCTCTAATCCCTGTACTTCCTGACACCCTTCTGATCCTTCCTAGTTCAGAAATAAAGATAGTTCGGCTGTCATTAAACCTAGGGCTATCTTGGGCAAAAGACTTGTGAAGTTTCAGAACACGGCTAGAACACAGTATCTGGTACAATGGGTCGGTTTTCCAGAGACTCGGGCTTCTTGGGAGAATGCAGAAGGGTTTGAAGAGAAGTTTGAATATGAAACTCACTGACTTGAGGAAAATTCTTGCTTTAAGGAAGAAGGAATGTTACAAATGGTTGTAATAGCATTTACTGAGTTGTAGTTAGCTTTGGGCCTTGTTTGAATACCAAAAATGGAGAAAAAGGAAGGGGAGGGGGAAAGAGGGAAGGGGAGAGAAGGGGAGGTGAAATGGTGGGTGGGAGTTTTCCCTCCAAATTTTTCCCTATGTTGGGGTTGGAGGGGAAACATTTTGCTTGAAGGAGAGAAATGGAGAGATCCATTATCCCTCCCCTTCAAATCCCTCGCCTCCCTTTCCTTCCAAATCCATCTATCCAAACAAGCCCTTAATTGTAGTTAGCTGCAATTAGTTGTTAGAGACTTACAGTCAATTGGGTTGGCAAGTAGTTACAAGAGTTACAGCTTATGGAGAGAGGGTACTTAACACTATAAATAGTCTTCTCCTATGATCATCTCGATTATGCTATTCTTCAATCAATATAACTCTCTTCAACCTTTCTCTTATCATCCCTCTCTCTCTATTCCCACCAATGTTCATGTGTAGGTAGCTCGAATTACGCTATTTGAGTGTTAATTCCTGGGATCTACAACACTACTTAAATAAGGAGTATTTACCAAAAAAATCATCTCCATATCTTTAAAAACAAACATACTTTAAAGTAAATTCAAGAAGACTGCACATGTAAACTACAACCAGGTCAACAAAAAAAGCATACAAGCAAACACGAAGAATTAGCGAATTTGTGTATATAGAACTCCACAGCCACAATAAACAAACATTATAAACTCAGATACAAGTCTTTCAGTAGCAAAAGAAAAAGCTGTAAGATTTGAAATATCTGCAACAAGCACATTAAATCACTTATAAGCCAAACTGATAGTAGTAAAGTCATCATTAACATCAAACAAATGCTAGTTGTCTACAAAATATTAGTTACCTTTGACAATGAAAATGGGTGAATAGAAACTCCAGAAAGTGGGGCGGTATGCGGCCGGTAGACATGAATTACATCTTCATTCTCCTCCTGCGGTTTAACATCCCAAAATCCCAACTGCCCAAACTTATTGCCCGCAACAACCATTGTCATATCCGCTGTTGGAAAGAACCGAACACATGATATTCTTCCCGGTAAAACCCTTGCAATGTTTTCAGGTTCCAAATTCAAAGAGTTCACATCAATAGGGTCCTCCAATTTCACCCTCTCAACCTTAGAAAAGGTCCTTGAGACGCCATTTGCGGTACTCCTAGTCCTACGCTTTCCTTCACCTTCTAACATGGTGTTTGTAAGATTTGTGAGTTTCTCCACAAGGGCACGATACGAACCATCCTCCATGTCAAAAGCATCCTTCATACTAAGAGGCCCCGTGACAACAGAACGTGGTTCAGATGAGTAAGAAATTTTTGAGGTTTTAAGGGACTCGTTAAAGTCACTGGGAAGTCCATTGGAATCGGGGGAAACCCCTTGAGTACGCAGAGAACGTCGAATTATAACTGGAGATTGTGGTACCTTCTCCTTCTTCACTGAACTCTGCTTATAACTTTTCTCCTCTCTGCATCTCACCATTTCCGTTTCTCAAACATCAATAATAGCTAAATTAAAGTCTTGTACTGTACTATAACTACATGTATCCGTTTCCATTCTCAACGGAGCCAAAACTCATAACTCTTTTGGTTATGACTGACTCACTAAAGTGTACTCCCTCGGTCCCGCTCATTTGTTTAACATTTCCATTTTAGGGGGTCTCATTCATTTGTTTACCTTTTTATATTAAGCTAGTTTTCTATGATTAATTTAATCTACCATTGGACTATTGTCCACTTGTCATCCACTATTTGTGCCGAAAGCAAAGGCGGGACGGAGGGAGTATGCGCTTGTGTCTATTGTAAAGTAGCGGTCCTTCAATGTAGTAGTAGTAGTAGGATACATTAAACACAGAATATATCTAAATGAATAATAAAAGTGAAGAAGAAGATACCTAAGACGCTTATTAGAGGAAGAGGAGAGATCGGAAAGGCGGGAATGGACGTTGAGAGAAGCAAGCATCTCGCTGTTGCGCTTGATGTTCTCCAGCCGCTGTCGCTCGTACGCCGTCATTGATTCCCCGGAACTCATTGTCTGTGCTTTCAATTTAGGGATTTAGGGCTTTTCATAAGTTAGCGGTTAGGTTTGTGCAGGTTGGGGCATTATAACTCTCCAGTGTACGCGGGAAATGGCAAGTGGCGGGAAATGCTATTTACCCTTCGGCATTCTTAGTATTATATTATGGCATAAAAATATACCTGCAGGTAGCAAATTGACCCTATAACTTAACTAATATGTTATAAAAATATTATAAAAAGTATTTTTAATAATTAGGAATTGCTTAGTATTTGTTTTAAATATTATAAAAAAGTATTAGCAAATGTTTTATTTAATAATCATGAATTGCTTGATTTATATTTAACTAGATTTCATGCCCGTGCGATGCACGGGTCTACATTAATGTCATTTTCATAATTTTCCTATAACAATTAACTTAAAAAAAAGCTTTTGAAATTTTAAGACTATAATAAAATATACTCCGTAATGTTTAGGAAAATAATATTAATATATTGATTCAACTTCTATTTTAAAAATATTTTACCAACCTTGTCAGGAATCAAGTTATATTTGATCTATATGACTCGAAAAATGATCCAAGGTATCTAAGAATTAAGCTCTCTAAGACAATTCTTAAGAGAATCAAAAGATTTTGGGTTAATCACCCTACCTTATAGTAATTGTCCGATATGGGGCAATTCTACTATTTATAGGTATTAGTATCTTCACCACACTTACATTATTTTTCAAGGTGATATATAACATACTAAGAATTACACTAAGTATGTACAAATAATATGAGATTTTATACTATAATGATAGCATATTTTTTTACTACGAATTTTATAATTAGATTACTTTCATAATTAATACAAAATTTTAAGAGCTCTCGAAAACAATATTTGAGAGATTTAAACGATTTTGGATTGATATCTAATTCCAGGACGATTCTTATGTATAATCGCATGATCACTCCAGCTTATGATATTTCTCCGATGTGGGAGAATTCCTCTATTTATACATAGTATATTCACCACACTTACATTATTTTTCAATGTGAGACAAATAACATATTTAGTTGTACACCATTAAAATTATTATTTATGATATTTTCCTTAATTAATTTTGATGATGTAAATTTCATTAAGGTGGGGTTAATAATACAAACTTTTAAGAGTTCTGTAAGATAATACTTAAGAGATTCAAAAGATTTTGGGTGAATATCTAACTTTGAAAGATGACTCATTTTCACAATATTTTTTTTGTGAAATGAAATGTAAAAGGTTTTATATAAAAATTATAAGCATCACTTGAATATAATATAGGAAATGTATATTGAGATAAATAAAATATTTTTCACTTTATTTTTTTATGATACCTTCCTAAATTCATTTTTGATAATGTAGGTTTCACTAATGTGGATGCAAACTTTTAAGAGCTCTCTAAGACAATATCTAAGAGACTCAAAAGATTAAGGTTGATATCTAAGTTCTAATGATGACTTCTATTATAATTATAGGATCACCCCACCTTAGGATAATTTTACGATGTGAGACAATTATACTATTTATACGTAGCATATTTATCATACTTGTATTATATTTCAATGTGGGACAAATAACTTATTAAGTAGTACACCATCAATTATTACTTATATAATACTTTCCTAAATTTTCTAAATTAAGTTTGATGGTTTACATTTCATTATTGTGGAGATAAAATACAAACTTTTAAGAGTTCATTAAGACAATACTTAAGAGACTAAAATGACTCCAATTTATAATCATATTTTTTATCACTCCACCTCATGATATTTTCCGACATAGGATAATTTTACAATTTACACTTAGTATATATATTTATCACAAATACATTATTTTTCAATGTGGGACTAATAACACATTAAGTAGCTTATCATCAAAATTATTATCTATGATACTTTTCTAAATTAATTTTTAATAATGTAAATTTCACTATTGTGACGATTATAATACAAATTTTTAGAACTCTTCAACACCATACTTAAGAGACTTAAAAAATTGTGTATTTATACCTAAGTTCAAGGATGACTACTATTTATAATCATAGAATCAACATATGTTATAGTAATTTTTTGATGTGGGACAATTTACTATTTATATGTAATATATTCACCATACATACATAATTGTAACAACCCGAAAAGTACCCTATTTTTCTAGTGAAAATATTCTAAGGATATTTTTCAGCCTGTTTAAGTTTTAAAGTGGAATTTATTGTTTCCAATTGAATTTTGAAATTTCGAGTTCGTATTTGGAATTTCTGCGAGATTCCAAGGGAATCCCGTTTTTAAGTCAACTTTGACTTTCGTTGACTTTTTCCGACTCGCCTTTTGAGTTTGAAGACCGAAATTTTATTTAAAAAAATAATATTTTTAATTTATTTTTATTAAGATTTATTTAGATTTATCCTAATTTAATATAATTATTTTGAATTTATTCGGAATTTAAAGAATAACTTTTACGGTTTAATCCCGAACATCATTTAACTATTCCCGAGTCATCGTAAATCCCGAAACAAACCCGAAACTCGACTTTGGCATGAGTCACACGCCCATGTCATCTTTTTCCACTCACAATTAGATCTTTTAATTGTTTCGATTAAACTAATACAAATATCTTAGATATTTGTTACTTTATCGATCCGTTAACGAAAATTACGCAAATCGCTCAAAAACAGATCCGACTACTACCCATTTCTCACGGCTCTTTCCCTCTCTTAGGCCTTGATATTTTCCTTTCTTTTCATTACAATAACATAATATCTTGATAATACCCGAGTCAATTCCGTAATAACAATTTCAAAACCCGACTCATTATTTCTTCTATAACTACACGGCTCACACACCCCACTTTACTCACTAACAACTTTTCATTTTACAAGAAATCAACTTAAGATCAAATTAATCGTTCTTTATCGTTCTTCATTCGTTCTTCATCCGTTCTTCGTCGTTCTTGAGCAAAATCATCATAAAACCTTCATTTCTTAATTAAATCCGTCCTAACTTATATTTCTAGAATCTCCTCTTCGCTCTCCATCTTCAGGTACGGTTTAATTTCAAATCCGACAAAATCGTTTTCAACATTTAATTATGGAAAATCAAGTTTAAGTTCTAATAATGTTTTTCTGGTCATTTCTTATAGGGGAAGATTTTGAAGACGAGTTTGGAGACTCGTATATTTTGGGTGAAGATTAGTAGACGGGTTTTTCTTTATTTATTATTTTGGTGCTACTTGATTTTGCTAGCTAAGGTAACAATTCCGATTTACTCGACGAATTAATGTCACAAACCTTTAGTTTTGGTTCATATTATTGTCATTTACGGTTTTAGTTAGTAACATGCTAAGTAGTGGTTATTATTATGTTTTATGAATTTATAACATGTTGGTTGTTCTTGACATAGTTGGATGATTTATTTACAATCATGATTTTTGTATGGATGATTATTAAATTGTTTGTTAAAATGGTTGTTGTTAATTAAAATCATGTTAGAATTAATTTGGATTGGTGGTTGTTGAAACCGTGTAGGGTGGCCGTGTAAACCAGCCCAAACCAGGCCGGTTCAGGCCGGTTCAGGCCGGTTCAGGCCCGGTCCAGGCCGGTCTGGGTTGGTCCATGGTTGGTCCGGGTTTTGGTCTTTGGGTTGTGTCGATACTTGGTTGTTTTATTGTTGTTTTGACGGGTTTTAATTATGTTAAAGCATGCGGGAAATATTAGGAAACGGTTTTTAGTAAAGTCGATAAAAATAGCCAAAACAGCCCAAATCAGCCGTGGGCCCAGTCCAGGCCCATGTTAGGTCCGGCCCAAAATCAGCCCATGAGCCCTCACTTGGTCTTGTGACGGTTTTTGAGTTATTGCCGTTTTATCGTGTTTTGTAATATTTAGCAAGTGGGAAATGTTAATAAGTAAAATATTTAATTAAAAAGGTTTTTCATAAAATTATTATTTCTCACATGTTAGAAATTATGATACGGGATTATAGTTTAATTTGCTATCCTTTAAGTCAAACGGGTTTTCGTAAGATTTAATAATTCACATGTTAGAAGTTTTAATAAAATACCATGTAATGAATATGATGATTTTTGTGTTCAAGTCTAATTGGTAAAGACTCTGTTTCTAGCCGGTTTGACCAAACGGGTTTGGTCAAACTAAGATCTAGTCAGCCCCGTTTTGACTGATGACCCGTCGCGGGACTCGGGTCGGGGATTTGTCTTCAAGTAAGGTTGTATTAATTAATGAATTAGCCTTAGTAGATATGAGGCGATATGATATTTGATTATTATTTATATGCAATTAGTCACATGATAGGATGTTTTTCCCGTGACTGTTTAATTATATGGTTGGTGTCGTGTTGACTAAGTACCCATAGAGAATTATGATATATGGCGTCTTGACCATTCTAATTCTAAATGAGTAGCTTGGACCATGACATTGATAGGCCTGTACTATCTTTAACGAGTATATAGTTCACAGCTTGATAGCTTTTGTGTCTCGGCTTGGTGGGTTTATATCCAAGTCGGGGCATGGCTGCCTGATCCGTTTTGGGACTGGAGTCAGCTTAAGTACTAGCCATCTCTGCTTCGGGGGTCGCCTAGTAGAGTTTCTCATAGACGGTTATGTCATGGGACGGGGAATGGAATAGCTGTTGTCGCTAGGTCTGATCAGTCTAGGACTAGGATGTTTTCCTACCTTGTGGTATAGCCTCGAGTTACAGAAGTCGACTATTGACTGTCCTAGGAACTTATGCCTGTTTCTAGACGTATTGGTCTTTCATGTTTGATGATTCTATTAATCTTAGAAGGTGAGATGCAAGCCGGCTAAGGTTGATAGAGTTTGGATTACCGGTTGTTAACTGATTCACATGATAGTTTGTATGATTAGGGTTG